>JAJOZX010013935.1:0-7500 GCA_023014485.1 Bathynomus jamesi | reverse complement strand
GTGATAAAATTGTCAATAGACATAAAAGGATACATGCTGCCAAATTGGAAAAATTGGGAATCACTCAGTCGTTTTTAAACTAACCAACCTTTTCACAGACATATCCTTTCTAATCCTCTGACCATCCAGTATTCCCTTAGACTTTGCCAAGTATGGAGGTGGATGTAAACATTGTGTATTTACCTATTGAGGTAATTTAATTTTAGTTTTTATAGTGATGAAATTTAATTTAATTTTAGTTTTTATAGTGATAAAATTAAATGATTTTAATTTTGTATTGATGCAATTTTCATTTTGCTTTAAGGTTTTAATTTTAATGGTTTTAATATTGTATTGATGTAACTTTCACTTTTCAATTTTGTTTTAAGGTTTTAAGACTTAACTCACTGATGATGACAAATGATTTGTCGAAACGTCTGATGTACAAATAAATGAAAATGTTTGCCGTTGTGTTGATTCTTCTTTTCATATATATATATATATATATATACTACATATTATATTTATATATTATATTATATATATATATATATATATATATATATTATATATATATATACATATATACAACATATTATATATCTATATATATACATACTACATATCTCTTTTAAGATAAGTGTTATAAATACTCTTACAGATCTTTTGTTGTAGCTTAATTCTATATTAATTTAGTATAAATTTGTGTTACAAGAACCTGTTTCTTCGTTTCAAGAACGCGGTAGACCTAGGTTGTAATTTATTAATTTCCAAACGCTCGTTTTTTGTTTTTGTTTTTTGTTGTTCAACTAATTAAAAGCATGGCACCCCCGTCAAGTACTTGCAGTCGCTGTGAAGGGAAATTTGCTGCTTACGCGTTTACAATGGCTAATAATAATGAACAGTTAGTTTGCAGGTGGTGCTCAAGCATGGAAGTGCTGAGGAACGAGTTAAAACGTGAGAGGGAGGCCAGGGTGAGACTTGAAGAAAGCGTGATGCTCCTGACGGCAAAATTAGAATCCCTTGAGACTCTAGTTACGACCCCTCCTGCCTCAGTTTCTACTAATAATATAAATAGTACTAATAGCCCTCTCTCTTCCCCTAGTTCCCAACCCTTCGTTCGAGTGCGAAATGGAGCCCCATTGAGAAAAGCAAAGACCTGTCTACCAGTAATAACAAGCAATAAGTTTTCTGTTTTAGGTTTCGAAGATGCTGATGAACCGGAAATACGACTCGTTGGCGATTCCATTGTTCGAGGGCAGCTCGAGGAATTCTGTGGGAGAAACCCTCGTCGCAGGCGCCGTTACTGCTACCCTGCTGCAAGGGTGGAGGATATAACTAATAGTGTTAACCATTTTACAGACGGCACTACCGAGGACACAACGTATGTTATTCATGTCGGTACTAATAACGTTGTAATTTCTAGATCGGAAGAACTGCTGGCTAGGTACAGGGACTTATTAGAGCGACTAAAGGAGAAAACTAATAAGATTGTTTTAACAGGTATACTTCCTCGAATTATCCAAAGAAGCGATTTCTACAGCAAGGCGACCTATATTAACAATAACCTAAAGTCTCTTTGCCAACAGGAAGGAGTGCATTTTGCAAATTTTTGGAAAAGGTTCTACGGCAAGAGGGACTTGTTTCTCGAAGATGGACTTCATTTTAATGACGTTGGAGCTGCGCGTTTAGGAAGACTATTTCATAATACTGTCTCTTCTTTTCAGGCTGCCGTAAGTCGAACGGTCCCAGCGTAAATTCCACAAATTTCCACTGCGGTCGCGAAGGTGTCGCAATTACAAACAATGTGAAGGTTCTATCCTTAAATGCTCGTAGCCTACGAAAGAAAATAAATGAATTTTTTGCTTTAATTGCTTGTAAAGACTATGATATAATTGCGATAAATGAATCGTGGCTTAGCACTGAAACACGTGACTTTGTAGGGGAGTATCAAATTAAAGGATATAGACTTTTTGTTAAAAACAGAATAGGTAGGCGAGGAGGCGGTGTTATGTTGTACAGGGTGTCCCGTAAGTCTGGACCCATAGGGAAAAATAATAAAATCACAAAATAGTCCAAAAATTTATTACATAATCTGTTCAAAGTGTCCGCCGTTGTGTCGCGCACACAGTTGAAGACGCAATCTCCACTGCGACAGCACTTTCTGAATCACAGTCGCAGAAATTTCTTGACACGCCTCCACAATGCGTGCTTTAAGGTGGAAAATGTTCTGAAGTTTGAGCTCTTACACTTTGGCTTTCAAGTGGCCCCACAAATAAAAATAATCATAAAAAATAATAAAAAAATAATAATAAAATAATAATAATAACATAATAAAAAAATATATTATAAATCCCTATGGGTCCAGACTTACGGGACACCCTGTATATCAAAGATAATATTGCGAACGTTATACAAGTGAAGCACTCAATTCCAGAACCGATAGATTCGACTATAGCAGAAATTAAATTGAACGATTTCAAACTTCTTGTTGCGGTTATATATAGGCCCCCTAATCAACAGCTGATACGGACGAAGCGTTATATCGTGAACTAAAGAGAGTAATCGGTAGTGAGCAGGCTTTAGTTATGGGTGACTTTAATTGCGCCAACGTGAATTACGATACAATGCAGGGAGACGCGGAAGGTAATCGTTTAGTTAATTTTCTCGAGGATAGCTTTCTTATTCAAAAGGTTGGGGAACCTACGAGGTTGGACAGTATTTTAGATTTAGTAATAACTACGGATGATAGGCTAATTACTGATCTTCAAGTTATAGAACCGTTGGGCAATAGCGATCACAATATGGTAGAGTTTGTCCTCTCAGTAAGTACCTCGAAACCAACTAACTCGACTAAAATTCCTAGCTTCCAGCACGCAGACTTTAGTAAATTTCGAAATAAATTGTCACACGTCAATTGGGAAAACATAATGGGGAATTCCAACGCAAAACTAATGTGGGAATCGTTCGAAACGGTATTTAGGACTATAAATGAGGAATGTGTACCGTACAAAATTAAGCGTGCGAAAGTAAACAACAAGCCCTTGTGGTTTACTTCTAGAGTAGGAGACATTATAAAGAGTAGAGAGAGGGCTTATAGGCTATATAAGTGCGATAAAGATAATCTGTTGTTACGAAACAACTACATATCTCTAAGGCGTGAAACTAAAAGTGCAATAAAAAAGTCAAAACGCGAATTTGAAATCTCCATAGCTCGTGACGGTAAAGAAAACCCCAAGCGATTCTTTCAATACGTCAATAATAGAAATCCAGTAAAAAGTGTCTTGGGGCCTTTAAAAAATGTAAACGGAGATCTAGTTTCTGAAAACAAGGAAATGGCTACCTTGCTAAACGAATTTTTTACGTCAGTTTTTACTATAGAAGATGTAACGAATATCCCTACGGTCATAGACATAATACCTTTTGATAATGGTAATATTTTGGATAATATCGTGGTTAGTGAGGGGGAAGTAATGCGCTATATTGATAAAATGAAAACGCGTAAATCAACGGGGTCGGATTCCATGTATCCCATACAACGAAAAGAATTAAAAGATAGCATTGTTGTGCCGCTAACAAAGATTTTTAATGCGTCCATTTCTGAAGGGTCCGTACCAGATAATTTCCAGTTAGCAAACGTAACACCTATCTTTAAGAAAGGAGATAAAAGTGCGGCGGGAAATTATAGGCCAATCAGTTTAACGTCTGTTGTAGGTAAGCTACTGGAATCAATAATTAGGGATCGTATAGTCGAACACTTAGAAGTGCATAAACTAGTTAGAAATACGCAGCACGGTTTTAGGCGAAACAAATCATGCTTAACTAATCTTTTAGAATTTTTCAAAAGCGTGGTTGACGTTTACGATAGACATCGGGCGGTTGATGTAGTGTATTTAGATTTTCAAAAAGCGTTTGACACCGTGCCGCACAAAAGACTCAATGAAAAAACTAAGGCTCATGGAATCAGGGGTGTAGTAATAAATTGGCTAGAAGAGTGGTTGCGAGGTAGGAAACAGAGGATGGTCGTTGATGGAGCGGAGTCGTGTTGGGCTAATGTAGCGAATGGCGTTCCTCAGGGTTCTGTGTTGGGCCCCTTGCTTTTTCTTATATATATTAACGATTTAGATGTTGGCCTAGTCAGCACAGTTTCAAAGTTTGCGAATGACACGAAGCTGGGTGGTAGGGCGATTAATGACGAAGATAGAGTTAAATCCAGGAAGATCTGAATAAAATCGTTGATTGGTCAGTCACATGGCAAATGAGATTTAACGTTGATAAGTGCAAAATTTTGCATATAGGTTCGTGTAACGGTAATTTTGCGTATAGTATGTCATGGAAAGATTTAACAAGCGTAGAGCAGGAAAAAGATTTAGGAGTTATAGTCACTAGTGATTTAAAAGTAGCGAAACAAAGTACAGCAGCGGTCAATAAGGCGAACAAAGTGTTAGGTTTTATAGCTCGAAATTTTGAGTACAAATCGCGCGATATTATAGTTCCTCTTTATAAATCATTAGTTAGACCCCATTTGGAGTACGCGATCCAATTTTGGAATCCGTATATGCGCAAAGATATAGACAGAATCGAAAGAGTTCAAAGACGAGCAACTAAGATGATTCCGTCGCTTAGGTCAAAGTCGTACGAGGATAGGCTTAAAGAGTTAAAATTGACAACACTCGAGACTAGGAGGCTAAGGGGTGATCTAATCCAGGTTTTCAAAATTATGAATGGGTTCGATAACATAGATAGAGATAGCTTTTTCGAAATATCTCAATATAATAGGACTAGAAATAACGGGTGTAAGTTGACAAGTAGAAGGTTCAAGACAGCAGCTGCCAAAAACTTTTTTACGCATAGAATAGTAAATAGCTGGAATAGTTTGCCGGTAGAAGTAATTAGTAGCACTTCTATAAACATGTTTAAAAATCGATTAGACAAATATGTTGATAGATTGGGTATAGTTTAAGGTAGTAAAAGTAAGGCTTTGTGGTGATAGATCCCACAGCTCAACACAAGTGTTGTGGGATATAGGGAGGCAGCATCTTGTGTTAGGGGATATTCTCTGTCCTTACACACCCCATTTAAAGAGATTCTTCTGCCGAGCGGTGCCCCCCATAGTACTGTGAGGTATTGAAAAACTCATGATCTTCACTTGCCCCACAAACACCTTGAAATGGGAGACCCAAAATGGGTGCACACACATTCTACATTACTGTACAGTCTTTACAGCCACACCTACATTTTTCCTCCTAAGCATATATATTGTAATGTATATGTAAATTTTGACTTGGTCCGCAATCGATATGGATCGTGACTTATTTTTCGTTGGCAAGGTACTAGTATTGATGGATACCGTAATGAAATTGACTGCATTCTTTGGATCTGATATATTTGCATGTTGGTTATAAATAGATACAGGGTGTTTCAAAAGTCCCTCATTATTTTTAAAATTTTATTAAAATAGCAATTACAAGAGGAACCGAATGACAATTTGGTTGCTGAGTCTACGATTCATGAGAATTTTGGTGGCATCAAACTTGGCTTCATAAGTCTACTGGAAAGTCACTGGTACACCTCAACGTGGGCACCGTCTTTTTCGAAACAAGCGAGCCACCGTTTTACGCATTCTTGGCGACATTGGACAACATTTCGGGAGTAACAGAAGCACACGCATTCCTGATCCGTTCTTCTAGTGTGGGGAGGACTCGCGGCTTGGTGGCGTACACTTTGCTCTTAATGTAGCCCCACAAAAAGAAGTCGCATGGGGTAAGATCAGGCGAGCGAGCAGCCCATTTGATGCGACCACGGCGACCAATCCACCGATCCGGGAACTGCTTATTCAGAAATGAGCGAACCTCACGCGAGTAATGAGCAGGGGCACCGTCTTGCTGGAAAATGACTTCTTGCATGTCAGCTACAGCTGACAGTTGGGGGATGCAGAACTCCTGAAGCATACGAAGGTAATTGTCTCCGTTGACGTTCACGGAATTTCCATCTTGATCCCGGAAGAACAACGGACCAATCAGCCCAGCTGAGGAGATGGCACACCAGACGACCAATTTCGGCGTGTCCCTTTCATGTTCACGGATCTCCGCAGGATTGTGAGTGTTGTGCCGATTGACGCGACCAGAAAGGTGGAAGAGAGCTTCGTCGCTGAACCACATGTGCTCCAGGATCGATGGGTCTCTTTCGTAGTGATGCAGCAGTGTCTCACACATCTCCACCCGGCAATCGTAGTCTTGAGGTTCCAGCTTCTGAACCACCTGGATCTTGTACGGATACAGCTTGAGACCACGCCGCAAAATCCGTTGGATAGATGTCGCGCTGATGTTCAGTTCCGCAGCAGCTCGCCGAATGGACTTTCCTTGTCTCTGAGTAAACGCCTCACGGACAGTTTCGACATTCTCCTCACTCCGCCCACTTCGAGGTCTTCCTGATCGTGGTTTGTCCTTTACGGATCCGGTCTCCATAAACTTCCGGTGGGTGGCGACGATGGTGTTCCTATCCGATGCATAATGCTGTCCGTAGACTGCCCGGAATCGTCGCTGCACTTCGACCACAGATTGAAAAACCTCCTTCCATGCAGCGATTTTACACCTCTGATCTAGAGTCGGCATGGTAGCAGAAGAAAACGGAGCAAAACTTCAAATGTAGACTCAAAAAAATTCTCAACTACTGAGTAAGAGTTTACCACAAGATGAACGTCGTTGGTTGATTAGCTGCAAAGAAAATTGAAAATCAAATTAGTGAGGGACCTTTGAAACACCCGGTATAGAGTGTAACATATTTGTGGATAGTAGTCTATTATGACTTGATCCTCTGGATGCAGAGATTCTATCTTTAGTTTTAAATCGATAATTAATTAGTTTTAAATCGATAATTAATTAGTTTTAAATTGATAATTAATTAGTCATGCAAAAATTGGTCGTTGCCAATGTACAGGCAGTTTTTGCATAAATTTCTTATGTTCTTGTGGTTCGGAACCCACTTAAAATTGTAGGTCCCTTCCGCCACCACAGAGGACATACACAATTACGAACACAGTTAGGTAGACCAACCATGAGTGGATCCTAGGATCTTTGTTGGTCTGTAACATTATAACTTTATATATATATATATATATATATATATATATTATATATAGATATATATATATATATCTACATATTATATATATATATATAGACATACTACATACTATATATATATTTAATATATATTATATATATATATATACACATACTACATATTATATATCTATATATATATATAGATAATATTATATATATATATATATACCTACATATTATATATATTATATATATATATAATATTATATATATATATATATATATTTATATATATATATATATATAGATATATATAATATATATATATATATATAAATACATACTACATATTATATATTTATACATACTACTTATTATATATTTATACATACTACATATTATATATATATACATACAACATATTATATATATATATATACATACTACATATTAT
>JAJOZX010013934.1:5000-67500 GCA_023014485.1 Bathynomus jamesi | reverse complement strand
ATCAAGGGTGTACAGTTGATCTATTATTAATTATAACATTGTTTGTTTCTGGAATAGTATTTACTATTTACTAATAGATCAACTGTACGCTCTTGATAATTGGTTAGGTTAAGTCGTGACATTTTCGTTAGTTTTAACAAAAATATTCTCAAAAATAAATTATATGAAAAACGGTACACAAATTGGAAAAGGTCCATAAATAGTCCAGTTTAACAATTATTTATGTTATTGTAAACTGCAAAACATCGTATTTAATTTATTATTAAAGATTACTCAATTCATCTCATTTTACAAGTTAGATTAATAGGCATTCCCGCCCTGTTCTGAATTTAGATCCTGAAACAATCATCAAACAGCATTTCATTTTTTGAATAAAAATATTTGTTAAAACATATTTTCTTTTAGTATTAATACGATACTTTGAAGTGATTTTTGCGTTTAATGTGATGAAAAAGAATTACGTGCTTACACAGCTGCTAGCTCTGAAGATAAATACCTAATAATAGCTAAGTATGTATTTTAAGGTAAATAATTAATTATGATAATAATAATAACTAATCTTCGTTAGAGACACTGCGTTACAGAAACTTACATTTGCTTAGAACTTAATAACTTTTATTATTCTGAAAACAATGGAAGAAAACAGACATTTCGTGAGATTGTGTAATGAGATGCCAAATGTTACCATTGCTCTTAATGTGAAGGGAGAAGAATTGCACATTTATTTTGAAAAAATTTAACAAATGTATACATATATATAATAATGATAATAGGCGAGCGGCCAGACCCCGATTTAAACATTTTTAATTCCTCCCCTTGTACAGAAAGTTGTAGTATGTTTTTTATTAGTCCTTAGTGTTCAGTGAACACATTTTTAAGTGTTGTCCTCAGTGTTTGATGTGCGGTTGCCATGGAAACGCCATTGTAAACAAACACCTAGAAAATTCCTGAAACTTTATCCAGATGATAATTTGTTTTAGTTTCGAACTGAAATACTGTTAACTAATCAACCTATACTGTTTATTAGAAGTGTTTACTATCTAGATACACAATTGAATTATCACAGCATAATAAAACGTAATACAATCATGTATTGTTATAGGTTAGGCCCAGTTTTAAATTTACTGCCTCCTTTTATTATCACAATATTAGAATAAGACAAATGTGTGCTGTGACAAATATTGTGCAAATGTGTGGTATTGTTGAAAACCACAGTTTAATTATTGTTATTTTTATTTCAACCTGACTCAAGTCCATTAAAATTTGTACAGGCGAAGAAACAGAGGCTATCAACAAAGTGGGAGAAATGCGTTATATGTCAGCAGAGTCGCAAAGAAAAGCTGGTTGTACCCTTAAAAGTGGCTATTGAAACATTATTGTCAACATCATTGTTACGGCAGGATGACCTTTTGCAAAGACTTGAATCTCAATTTGATGACCTTACAAAATTACAAAGTATGTCTGTTACATATCATCGTAGCTGTTATCAATCATTTACAAGTGAGAAAAACATTTCTCATGTTAGTACAAAATGTAGCACGCATGATTCTGCATCACATGGTACTAAAGAACAAAGTGTTCGCACACGAGCTCAAACATCCAAGCTTACAGATTTTTCTATGTGTTTAATATGTAATGGGCGAAAGAGGGACAGCATACATAAGGTACAAGCAGCACAAACTCGGAAAGACATTTCTATGCTTGCCAAAATTGAAGGAGAAGACCTCATTGCAGCTGATGCTGTTTTCCACAAATCCTGCATAGCAAGCTATACAAGCAAGCATAACATCAGTGCTTCAAGGAAAATGGAAGGAGAGAACATATACGAGAAGGCATTTATGGCACTAGTAGGAAAAATAGATGTAAGTTGAAAACCCTGCTAGACAAATTCCAACAGCTGTTACCTGACCATATTGATACCCAAGCATACCATGCAGAAAAACTTCAGCGCCGTCTCATGAAGCATTATGGTGATAACATTGTTATTCATGTCCAGCGAGGACAGTCCAATTCAAGCATTGTTGTCAGCAGCAGTGTCAGCTTAGGAGATGCTGTCAGAGCCTTTGCTCAACTGAAGGACGATTTCAACTCTAATGAGATGACACTTCGTTCTGCTGAAGAACAATCAAATGTTCCAGTGAATTCAGAAAGCTTACTTCATTCTGCCGTTAGTATACTTAGACAAGAAATAGCACAAATTGAAAAGCCAGCTGAGTACTACACAGCTGCTGAAAAAGGCCTGAAAACATCTGAAGAATTTGTTCCAGTACTTTTACAGAAGGCGTTTCTGTGGTTGCTGAGCAAAGAGGCATTTGAATCGTATGATTCAAATTACCAGCCAGCAGAAAAATTACAACGTAGAGTCTTAGCTCTTGCAGAAAGTGTTATTCATGGAAATGGGTGGCAAAGAGAGGGTGATGAATTAAAGTTGAAGTTATTTGATGGACCAACAACTGCAGAAGTATTAGATGAGCTTCTGTGCTCATGCCGTGGACGCAGACAATGTAGTAAGAACTGCAGTTGTGCAACGAATGATATGGCATGCACAGAGGAATACGTCCGAAGGCTACTGAGCACTGCATTAATGAACAAACCCATCACAAACCACCGCTGGATGAGCTAGATGAATAACTATATTATAGCATTGTGCATTAATAATTTATTAATGTGTTCATATATACTATTACAACGTGAGTTATTCCCCAGTATCGGGTAGACTGCTAATAACGCATTGAATTGATATTGCGGGAGTCACCGAATACAGTATGCATTGACTTGCATGCAGTTTTGTAATTGAAAAACAAGATGAGACTTTTAGTGGAAAGATTCCAATTTTAATTAATGATTTCTGCTTTAAAGTTATTTAATAGTTTGCTTCATAAAGATAAGAATTGTTAAAATTTAGTTGGTTTAATTGATTTTAGTTGATTTAGTTGATTTTGTGTTATGTACAGCGATATACATATAGTAACTTAATTTTTGTTTTACAAAATTGATGTCCTTCAAATCTCAATATCGGTCCTTTCACGCAGTTAACAATTCAAACTTTATTTTCAGGTGCAACATTATTGTATATGTATTGTAATCGTGCCAACATTTATCTGTTTTTCATAACTGAACAATAAACCTTTCTGCTGGCATGCGAACAGAGGTCTCCATTATTAACCCATGTAGGCACAGTACTTTGTATGGTGATTCAACATTTTAATATGGCATTCATTTTGTTCAACATCAACATAGTGTATTAATGTTTGGAGTATCAAAATACCTGAATTATTGTACTCGAAATTAGTTTTGTGTAACTCATATTAATCAGTTTTGTGAAACACCTGTATTTTAGGTGATATTTTTTGGGTCTAACACTAACGTTTTTAGGCAAAAAGCAAAATATATTATGTAAAAGAATATTTTTATAGATAAATTGATATAATGTAGCACTAGAGCTTTCAGAAAATGTATAACTTCATAGGAAATAAACCTTGTCTTCACTGTTCATTGTGTCTTCAAAGATTTCAGTTGTAATACATGAATTGAAAACATGAATACACGAGTACCTGTACATAGCTGAAGTTAATGGCTGATTTTACTATCTTAGCACACTCAGAATGGAGGGCAACATGCCAAACTTATATGTCCAGATGGTACAGATCATTTTAGGACATGTTGTACATTTCTGTACGACGGGGGGGTATTAAACTAAAAAAATATGGCCTGTTATCAGAGTTGGCTGCTCACCTATAAGCTTAACAGATGTGTACATATAGTAATAGTAATAATAATAATAATAATGTTTAAGGGGATGTTTAGAGGTGAATAAACAGGTTTGATGGTTGAACGCTTAAACATCAGTCTATCCGATTCATAGCATAAATGATTTTTAATTAAGAAAGACACAAGTTACCCCACTATAATGAAAATAAAATGGGTAATTATGTATAAAGACTAACTCAGTCTTTTTACACACCAAAATACATTTTTCTAGTAGTATTTGATGTGATTTGTTCAAATCTGACCTCCATTTCCCTCGGAAATGAGATCCAACAAAGTTATAGTACTTTGAAGTTTGGCTCATTTTCAAGGGAAATGGAGGTCAAAATCTAAGCAAAACACATCAAATATTACTAGGAAAATGTATTTTGGTATTAATTAACCTAACCTAACCTAACCTTACCTAACCTAACCTACACGGTAAATCCACAAGGCCGGCGTCTTTTAGTTTTCGCAATTTTCGAATACGCATTGCACTTAAATCTATGGCAAGATTCTACTAACGAGCACTCGTTTCCGCACAATTCGCACTTACGGGTCGATGGTAAAATATTGTGTTTTGTAAATATTTCTATTGCTCGGGAGTCATTAGAATGCACTTCGTATATTAAATCCTCAAAATAATATTCGCACCCTTCACATGTCATCGCGACCAACATCTATGAAAAACTAACAGAAGTGGAACTAGCAACTTAAAAAGCCTAGCAACTTAAAAAGCCTAGCTTATATATTATGTTCTCATGACGTCATCAATCAAATATTGGAAGGGCGGAGGAAAAAAATGCAAAAATGTCATAATATTCAAATCTACATAATTTGGTAAGGACGCATCTGCGAGCATAGTGACTTATATGAAAATGATGAGAAAATTATGCTTTAATATTTTATAATTATATTTGCTTTTGATATTCTGAGGACGATAAAACTCATATTAACCATAAAATGTAATTTGTTTTAATTTTATTTAATATTTCTATCGAACTAATTTCATATTATAGAAATATTAATTCAAAAATTGTTTAGGAAATAAACTGTAATTAGCTTGAATTTTGCTTTTCGTAACGTCTGTATTTACCCTATGAAGTGAAATAAGTAACACCCGTGTGGGTACACGGTATAATGTTAATAAAAAGCATTTGTGAATGCAACACAACTTGTTGTGTGATGTTTATTTTTCATGAAATTTTTATTTTAAAATTTTCTTCCGTTCAATCTCTAATGATATATATCAGTCTATTGCATGAGAATGTTGTCTCCCTCCTTGCCCAAATAACTTCCTTGAAGGTGAGCAGAAGTGATGTGCTTTAAGATTAAAACGTTAAAGGTTCAACGAAAACGAACGCGTTGCTGTGGCACGGTGGCGGAACGCGCGTGAAAAGAGCTATAAAATTTTTTTTTTCCTCAACTCAATCTAGCCTTAGGCTGGGTTAACCCCTGTCTCAAATCCATCACGTCAGCAAATGTTTGTTTGTTTGTTTTTCTTTATTTTTTTCCTTTCAAATCTACAAATATCTCTCATGAAAGACCGTGACGTAAAATATACCTTATAAAGGAAAGCGAGGAATCCAAGGGGAGGGGTCCCTTCAAGGAGCAAACCCAGAAATTCTCCTCATAAAATACGGTGAAACCTCATAAACCGAGGTGATGAACTTAAGGGAGGGAGCCTCGCATAAACAGTGGTGAGGAACTCCAGAGGACCCCTCTAAGGGTAAATTTCCAAACACCCAAATTTTGTCTCCCCATATGCACCCATACTACTAGGTTATTAAAAAATTGAGTGTCAACGAAAATAGTATATATATATATATATATATATATATATATATATTATATATATATATATAACGAACAAACAAGTGTGCGCGATCGAAACAGATAAAAGTGCATGGTGTCGTTCAGCGGGCATTATCATTACGAGGGCCACTCAATATATTTTGCCCCACCTTTTTTTTTTTCTTTCCAAGTTTCTTTGTAAGTTCCAGAAATTTTGTACACAAGTAGTTACATACCTTTTTTAAAAGTTTTTATTTTTCCACATAGTCTCCATCCTTTTCTACGGCTTTCCTCCACCTCGAAACAAGGGCCTTTATTCCTTGCTGATAAAAGTCCGCTGGGTTCCGTTGGAGCACCTCTTAACCTCCTCAACAACCTCATCGTCACTCTGAAACTTTCTTCCACGAATAGCATTCTTCATTCGGCCAAACAAATGGAAGTCTGAAGGTGCCACATCCTGGCTGTATGGAGGGTGGGGTAACACAGTCAAGCGCATTTTTGTGATGGCCTCTCTTGTTTGCAAACTGTTGTGTGGTGTTGCGTTATCGTGCAAAAGAAGTACGTCTTCCAGTTTTCTCTCCGGTCGAACTCGCTTTATACGTCTTTGGAGTCTCTGTAGGGTAGCAATATAAGCCTCTGAGTTATTGTTTGTCCTTTCTTCATAATGTCCACCAGAATCACCCCTTTCATGTCCCAGAAGATGGTGGCCATAACCTTTCCTGCAGAGGGAGCCATTTTGAACTTTTTCTTGCGTGGGGAGTCTGCGTGATGCCACTCCATGGATGGATTGGCGTTTTATTTCAGGTTTAAAGTGGTGTACCCAAGTCTCATCCCCAGTCACAATTCGTGAAAGGAAGTCATCCCCTTCTGTCTCGTATCGAACCAACGACTCAGAAGCAATTTCTTTTCTTTGGGCTTTGTGATCTTCAGTCAGTTCGCGAGGAACAAACCGTGAACACACTTTTGAGTATCCCAATTGCTGAATTATCGTATTCACACTTCCTTCACTAATTCCTAGCTCCAGTGATATCTCCTTGTATGTGACGCGCCGATTTGATCGAATGATGCTGTTAGCACGCTGCACAGTGTGAGATGTCACAGCCGATGCCGGTCGCCCGCTGCGTGGCTTATCATCGAGGTTGGCTCTCCCTCTCCGATGATCTCACACGTTTAGACCAGCGTCCAACTGTGCTTCGATCAACAACAACATCTCCGTAAATGTTTTGTAGACGTTTATGAATATTTCCAACTGTTCCTTCTCTGCGGTTAAAAACTCGATAACAGCTTTCTGTTTACGACGCACATCACTGTCAGACGCCATTTTTGAAACTGCGTTAACCATCGGTTTTGTTTATAAAAGGGCGTTTAGAAGCGGTTTTATACAAGGAGGAGAGGTTCAAACTGGAAAAATCCGGTTATGTGAAGTGCAGAAAGTTCAAACTTCCGGCCCAAAATACATTTCAGCCCATGGCCTATTATTTAGCTGAGAAAAAAGGGTGGGGCAAAATATATTGAGTACCCCGAGTATTATTTTTATTATTATTATTATGCACCTACGTCGGTGTCTCGTAAAGTGTTACTGTAATGCTAAAGATGTGTTATCGTGCTGGAATGGCTGCGTAGTGGCCCTTTAACTTTATATTACTTATATTATTATAACCTTTGAATTTTTTTAGCATTAAGATGGTGGTCAGTAAACGTATTATGACGTCATATTATTATTCCAATTTTATTGTCATTAAAAACCCATTAACAGCTTAAGATTTTATCAGGGATTAAAAGATCTTATCAAGGATTAAAATATTTTACTCCCGAGAGTGTAACCCCACTTTTCCCCTCAGTGCCACGCCTCACTACCCTAATGCTTGGCACACGCACCGACTCTCTTGTTTTCCCCCATACTACTTAATCTATTGAGCTACTGACCCTGGCTAAATGACACGATAGTCCAATGAGCTTTGAATTTCTACAACATGTAGTACACCTACATTAAGTGGGAGCTCTTTAGAAAGAATAGACACAAACTAAATATATTAATTACCCTCACAGAGAGGATACAGATATGACATTTGTATAATTACTTATCATTGATTATGCTTCGGAACTCTTCAGATTAACTAAACGAAATTGTTATTTTCGACTATACATAAGATTAAAATTATGAACTTCTTCTTCTTCTTCTTCTTATTATTATTATTATTATTATTATTATTATTTTTATTATTATTATTATTATTAAACAAAACACCTACAATTGATACGAATTTTATTACATATATGACGTCAGTACAAAAATTTGAATAAATCGCCCCATCACTGTTTCGGTGAAAGTCTTGAATATGTCTAACGTCAGAGGTACAGTTAAATAATAAAAGACTGAAGTATTACGTTTTACAGGGCTTAAATGTGTCTTTTATCAATTATCTCAAAAACCCTTGTTGGTTTGAGAAAAAAGAAGTCAAATGGGACATTTCGCTTCGCGACAATACATCTGGAAACAACTTTGAAGAGTAAGTAAAAGAGATCTGAAAGAGTTTTTGAATTCACTCTTTGAAGTAAAGTTTTGTAGTTTCACATCAAATTTAGAGAACTTCCTTCACAAATAAAGAGCGCTTGCAACGCCACATGTATTACTTGCAATTAATCAATGAAAAAAGGCGCTGAAGGTATATCGTATTTATATTTTAGAGTGCTGAGATGCCTTCCAAATTTCTTCTTAGCGGGCCAACCCAAAAGTGGAACTACAGATTTATTCTTCCGTTTTGGCATGCATCCTGATGTCATTTCACCAGACAGAAAGGAACCCCACTGGTGGTCGAGAAACAGATTTGGTAAGAAATAGGAAAAACTGAGATGATGTGGAAGGAACATTTTAAAAATTAAATTCTGTTTTAGGATTTTGAATTTATATTTTAAACTTATTAAAAGAATAATCGTTCCTGCTTTTTACCTAACACAAATCGAGCATTACTTTTTGAATATCTTTTAGAGAAAGAACTCCAAAGGCCGTTGTATTTTTAGCCCTGAAAAGTCAACATGACCTAATACAATAAAAATACATTTGTTTTTTCTGGAAATGATGTCTTTTATTGTACTCAAGTTAATTGTTATTTTTGTTTAGTAACAATAACTTGTTTAATTCAACCTATAAATGTAATTTTCATTATAAGGTTACGTAGATCCCACACTAGTCGCTATCTGTGTGGTCCCACAATGACCCTTCTGTGGTTAAATGAAATAATGAAACATACTACAGGGTGTCAATAAAGTCACGCATCATAGGAAACTAAATTTATTTTGTTTATTTATTTGTTCGAAATGATTCCCACCAATCTCAAAACATGTTTGTAAACGAAAAAGCAGGTTTCTTTGAATGTTCCTCAGCATATTTGGCCTGATGGAGACATAAACAAACAAACATTGCTTATGTTCCTATGATGCGTATGGACACCCTGTAGTTAAAGCCTTTCTTATGTTTTTCAAGATCCAACTCGTATTAATGGCACTGGAGACTCTCTGAGGTCCTACGTTTATCGATTTAACCCACTGGCTTCCCACTTACAAGTCAAATGCGGGTTAAATTCATCTCAGAGCAATACTTCAACTTGCAAGCAACTGATCACTTGTGACGCAAGCGTTTCAACATTATGGGATAGTTCTCGTTCAATGGATGAATTAGAAAAAATTTTAGTTAACAATAAAAAAAGTGGTAAAAATTTGTTTTCGAAGCTAATGAAAGGAAGGTTTGGAGAGAACTCTACAGAAAGTTTATCACCAAAAGAAATTAGTGACGAAATCAGAGGGTTCAAGTTTACCTTAGCTGACATAATTCGAATGGTGCTTCCAGATGCTCGTATTGTGGTCATTTTAAGGGAACCAGCGGACAGGTAAATTCTCCGATCATTTTTTGTATTTCTAAATGAACAACTGTCATGTTATGATACATACAGAGTTTTCTGTTTGTACTATTACAGTTAACAAATTACTATTACAAATTAACATTCCAGCAAACAAACTTCATATGGGTTATCTAGTACTGTATTAATGCAATGCTTCTCAAACTGCTTCTCAAACTACCTTCATGCAGGGGTAAACACAAACACACACACACACACACACACATATATACGGTGTGTATATATATATATATATATATATATATATATATTATATATATATATATAAACTTGATAGAGTTAATTATAGTCAATAATATTTTCCCCAAAGGCTTTACTCGGACTACAAGTTTGTCATAGAACTTGGATCAACAAATTCACCATTAGAATTTGACACCTTCGTCACGCAGTCGATATTGGTATGGGAGAAGTGCGTGCAAAAACACTCAAATCGATTTTGCGCTTACAGTATGAACCCGAAGAAGGCTATGGTAGGATATAAAGGAAGAGCAAACACCAAATGTGGAGTACATATATCTTTTCTTAATTAAAAACAACGCAGCGGGTTTTGTATTCAGAGAATGTGAGTGCTACTAATGTATTCTACCTTCAGTTCGTTGTGAATGAGATATAATGAATACGTAGGTAATAATCAGCGAAAAGGAACGGAAACCGGCACAGTGCACATGCCAGACTAATAAAGCATATTGCGCTTAACCCTCGATTACTTTACTTTCGATTCGAGTCCAGAGTAATGTAATCGGACCTTTGGGAGTCGAATCCCAGAGGTCCTGTGCCAGTGTCTCCCAGAACCTGGTATGATGTGAATGTGAATATGAATTCTGAATCCTCGACCTCAATGTCTCCACTTCACTTATGGGAAAATGAAGGGTGTGGGTATCTCAGGGTGGTCCACGGAGACCCGGTTGTAGTTAGTAGCAAACGAATGTTGATGTGTAGCCGAGTAAATATGAACGTTAATTTTCTAGCATAAGTCAGTATCATACTCAATGAGGTTCAGAGTTTCACAAATGCAGAGACGTCAACCTTTTGAAGTATGAATATCCGTGAGATTTCTCAAAATGCCTGATTTTGATAACTGGAAACATATCCCACATAAGGGAATTTGAGACATTCTGCCTCGATTTTATTATTATTATTATTATTATTATTATTATTATTAATAATGAGACCGTGAGATAGCCTTAAAATCCGTGAGAGTTGACATGTCTGCAAATGAGGAGGTTACCATAAGTGGTAGATTGTTTGCACGCAGTTCCACACAGGATGGTACACAATGGTAGCATGGTTATAATTCTTATATTTTATAAACTCAGAACGAGGGAATCGGCTGTACCAGATATAATTTACCACTGTATAGAATGCATAAACAATTCTCTGTTGAAATTAAAACGATTATTTTTTATTTTTAATCTAATGTTAACAAAATTAAATTATTCAATTACATTTACGTTATATACGTTACGTTATGTATAATTTACGTTATATATAATGTAACTGAAAAAGGCCTACTTAGGGCTGGAAAAAAATCTCTTCGTATACCCTAGTGGAAATTTAGATTGAATTTAATGACCAGACTTCATAGTGGAAGTAGATCACATTTACCCACGTCTAGGTTAAGAGAAAAATAATGAAAATGAAAAGAAGCGCCGAAAAAGATTATTCGTCTCGTCTCTCTCGTCTTGTATCTCGTCTGCACTGCCTCTGTGTTTTATAGCGCCTCCCAGAATCTTCGATTTACAGTTGTCATTGCGCATTCAACCATTGTTCCTTTGATTCCTTCAGTACCCGTTCCGAGAACTTAGAAAGACATTTTACGTATTTTCTACTAAAGTTTATAATTTAATCTAGTTGTTGCGTGTTATGTAATTCTATAAATTAACCTATATATAATTAATGAATTATGATTAATATTTTTATGTTTACCGATAATGAATTGTGCTCAAAGTTTATGACGTTTGGAGTTCACTAGGACACCCGCTGATGGAAAGTGTTGGCCCTTCCTCACATTGATACCTGGCGCAATCTGACATCAAGAGTATAAAGAAGTGCAATTGGCTGGATATGCAATATGGTCCACTTTAGTTTTTAGTCCTTTATGTACAGATATAGCTGCGAAAATTTGAAATATTTAGGCTTTCCTTTGACATTTTTCCCACCAAAAAGAAAATTCAGAACAGAAATACTATAGATTAACCTTTAAAATAGTATTCTCTATTCGTACGGTCTCGCAAGGGTTTAGGGTAGGGGTAATCCTATATCTGTACGTTTATGTTTTCTCACCACCAATTCAGGCCTGATTGGACCGAGACACGGTATAGTGAAACGCCATGTTTTTAACCAATAATAACACTGGTCAACAAAGATTTTTCATCAGAGTAAAATTTGTGGTGGCTGGATAGCATGTTTCACGCTGATTCCAAAACTGCATTCAGATTTTTTCTAGCACGTATAGTTTTCAAGATGAAGGCATATATATAACTACACAGATTTAACCATTTTAAATAGGCAAAATACTAATATTTCAACATTTGATTGTGTTTATTTTATTGTGTTTTTTTTTAGTTTATTCATCTTATGTATTTCAGGTGTGAGCTTTTACGTCTAGCAGCATTGTGATTCAGGCAACAACGCCGTGCTTTGTGTGTCAAAAGATCAGTCCAGTCCAAGAACTTGTTGTGTCAAGTTGGTGTACATTTTTTTTGAATTTATAGTTTGCTCAGGTCAGTCAACATGCCTAGACAATGTAAGAATGACCCCGACAAGTTCTGTTTCGTATGCGGCCAGTTGACAACTAAAACACAGCGACGAAGTATTACAACCGACATTAAGAAAATATACAAGCTATACTTTGGTTGCCATCTAGGTGACCAAGATAAACCATGGGCGCCACATCAAATCTGTTCTGGCTGTTCAAATGGATTACGTGATTGGCTTAACAAAAAGAAAGCTTCAATGCCATTTGCCATACCCATGATATGGAGGGAGCCGAGAGATCATCATGAAGACTGTTATTTTTGTAGTGTGAACTTAATGGGGTTTTCTGCCAAGAACAAACACCAGATTGTATATCCAAACTTGGATTCAGCACGTAGACCAGTAAAACATGATGAAACATTGCCCATTCCAATTCTCCCAAGTGATAGGCTAGATTCTATCATAGATGACATGGAAAGTGATGAAGGTGCAACTGGCGTTTCCGGACCATCTACAGAACCAGAGTACACTTTTGAAGGTAGACATTTAGAGCCTAAAAAGTTAACCCAAGGACAGTTGAATGATCTTGTTAGAGACTTATCGCTGTCTAAAGAGAAATCAGAGCTTCTCGCCTCAAGACTAAAGGAGAACAATTTACTTGAGAACAATGTTCGTATTAGTTACTACCGAAAGCGGAATTATGAATTAACAGCATTCTTTTCAGTAGACGGTCCTCTCTGTTATTGCCATGACATGAATGGACTATTTACAGCCATATCTCAGACGTATGTGGCATCTGAGTGGCGCCTCTTTATTGATTCGTCGCAGAGAAGCCTGAAAGCAGTTCTTTTGCATAATGGTAATATAATGCCATCCATCCCCATTGTCCATTCCGTCCATCTAAAAGAGACATATGACAATATGGATATACTACTTAAGGCAATCAAATATGACAGTCATCAATGGAATGTTTGTGGAGATCTAAAAGTTATAGGAATGCTTATGGGTATGCAGTCAGGATTCACAAAATTTTGTTGTTTCCTTTGCCTGTGGGACAGTCGCGCCACTATAGAACATTACACCTAAAGTGACTGGCCACTTAGGTATACATATGTCCCAGGGATAAGCAATGTCCAGTCTGTCCCTTTAGTGGATCCCCAAAAGATCTATCTGCCACCTCTTCACATTAAACTTGGTTTAATGAAGAAGTTTGTTAAAGCAATGGGTAAAGTCAATTCTGAAGGGTTCCAATACCTTTCAAGGAAATTTCCGAAGGTTACTGCAGCAAAATTGAAGGAAGGAATTTTTGTTGGGCCACAAATAAAGGAGGTTTTGAATGACACTGAATTTGAAAAAGTCCTAAGTCCGCTGGAATTGAAGGCTTGGCTGGCGTTCAAATGGATATGTGAAAACTTTCTTGGAAGCAACAAGTCACCTGCGTATAAGGATGGAGTCAAGAACCTCCTTGATGCCTTCGAAGAAATGGAGTGTCGAATGTCGTTAAAAATTCACTTCCTGCATTCCCACTTAGATTTCTTTCCTGAAAACCTTGGTGCAGTGAGTGACGAGCAAGGAGAGCGCTTCCATCAAGATATTCAGATGATGGAGAAGCGCTACCAAGGATATTGGAATGAAAGCATGATGGCGGACCATTGTTGGATGCTGTATCGTGACAATCCAGGCAAAATTTACAAAAGGAAATCACACTCACAGCGCTTTTAATAAAATAATGTATATATTCTTTATTTATAAGTACAGTACATTGAATAAGGTATATGATGTATTTGTTGTTTAGCATTCCTAAGTGTGATCTATACATCCATAAATTTTCTTATAGCAATATCAAAAACTTCAAAATATCAAAACCAGTGTATCTATATAACTATACGTGCTAGAAAAAACATAAAACCAGATTCGGAATCAGCGCGAAAAATGCATTAAGAAAAGTGTGATCATGTTTGTGATGAGAAAAATGTTTCATTTTGTTGGCCAGTGTAATTATCGTTAAGAATTATGGAGTTTTACCACAGGATTTTTTTTAATAGACTACATTGGGGGGGGTTCGAAATTTTGTATGCTTATTCTACACACTGCTCGGAGTTTCCTTTGGGTCCCTAAACAACATACTGTAATTACACCGCTATGCGCTCCCCCCCCCCGCTACCCTTTGCATATGCCCCCACTTTTTTTAAATTGAAAATATTCACCTTAAGAAATTTAAAATCGTAACTTACTGACACCACTGGCCTTTCCATTGGAACACAGGTAGCTTTTTTCTCGACTCCAGTACATTCAAAATAAATTTATGTCTGTTTTCGTAACCAATTCTATCTTGTGATGCTTCTGTTACCACACTTACAGCATGTTCTACTCCCTGGCTGTGACAGGGAAAAGGAATAAGCCGAAGTGGTTCATTTCGAACGTTAAGAAGATCATCATTTGTCAAATTCTGTAAAATAGGTGGAGGGGTGATGGTTTCGTTGTCCCAGTCGATCATGTTAGGATAATCGTCTGCTTCAAAGTTCAGTGTTTTTGGCAGCTCAAAATTTCTCGCACTGGTGCTCCTAGTTCTTGCTCGAATGATGTGCTGAAGAGCCAGCTCTCTGACCTCTCTTCTTGTGTCTGTTATCATTGAGAGTAAGATATTCTCTGGGTGGGAAAAATAGGCGTTATTTCTGAGGACACACTCCATAATCATCCGATACTTTTTATCTAAGCCTTTAAACAAGTGCATGATACACCAAAAATTAGATGCTTCTCCTCATTTGCTTTTGGATGAGACTTTATCCAAAACCAGCCTGGAGCGTAAACCAGCATTATAATTTTTACTAGGTCTTGGATGTTTTTGTCTGGATTCCGTGTAGAGACATATAAGCGCAGGATCCTGTTTGCTCGTGTTAGCCATCTTGCATGATGGAGGGCACCTGGGGATTTGGTGGCTAACGCTTGTGAGATACGTCCAGATTGTATTCTAATGCACATTTCATACATATATTTTTGGTCACTGCTGAAACTTTTAACAATATCGGCCGAAACTTCTTTAATGTTGCCCTCTACAGGGGTATAATCAACTATATCCAGTTTGGTCAAATCCTCTCGGAGTTTATTTCCCAGAGAACCTTTGAAGGTGTTTGGTCCCGAAGTTTTTCCATCAATTGCTTCAAATACGCGCCTGAAGGGCAGTTCGTTTGCATGCAAAAGGCAAATCAACCATTGTACCGGCCTGTCCAGATATAATTCAATCGATTTTAGCACTCTGCCAATCCTGCCAGTGTTCACTGGGGTGCCATCGCATAGCAAAGCTTTGAGGGATTCTTTGCTAGTAGAATCAACTATAAAAGTTATTATTTCATCTGCAATACAACAAGCAGTTCCGTTATCTGGAGCTATATGATCCATGTAAACATCACCAGGTTCTTTGACTATTACATAATGTTCTTCGTACTCCATTCCCTTCTTTGTCTTAGTTTGATCTTTTCTACCATCAAATCCGATGCCTTCAATCTGTGTGTTCTCTGATTTCACTTTGATTATGTTCTTTTTATCCACACGTATTCTTTCTCTTTCCACTTTTTTCCTATCCAACATATTGGTTTCGTCTAATATTCCCATATCCTTCAAAGCTGCATTTACTATAGCTGCAGTAGCTCTGTAACTTACACGGTATCTATCTGTTGTTATTGTTAAGTTATCATAAATAATTCTGTTCTGATGGTTTTCTCTCAGCTCAAAATCCGGAACAGAGTCAATATCGTCGCTGTTATCATCAATTTCCATGCTCTCATCTTCCATAATATGTAAAGGGTCCAGTTTGCTGGTTGAGGCGACATTCATATCTAGGCTTATCTTGGCTCTTCTTTCTAATCTTTTAACTCTATCGTGAGTCCTTTTTCTTGCGGAAGTCGTTACTCTGTCGATTGGTACTAGTTGGTTTTTTCTTTGTTTCTGCCCCACAAAAGACTCCCACTCAATCATTGGAACTCTACTATCACATCTGCAATCCGTTCGACTGATTTTTTTATCGTAACAAGTACAAGTGCAAATATCAAATATTTCATCGAATGTCTCCACCTTCTGCTGAAAACTGTTGTTTCTTTGTTTTAATGGTACTTTATTTAGCTTTGCTGCAGATTCTATCAATCGTTCAACTTTTATAGCTATTCCTTCAAATCCTATATGTGGAAAGGAAAACTTCTCCCAAATGGCTTCCACATCTTTAGTGACAATTCTGTAACATTCTTTTGCTGTTCTAGAACCTTTCGAAATCAGTTCTTCTCGTTTTCTTACCAATAAATAATGCCTAAATACGTCGGCCTTTGAAGGTGGAAATTCTGCAGGGTGACCAAATGTTGAATTGTGCGTTTTGCTTCTTGTCGCCATGATTTCACTTATTTAGGCCTAGTAGCATTAATAACAAGAAACTAATTGTTAAATTCTAGCAATTGAATCATTCAATCTGAATTTAATATAACTCATTCGGAATTAAATCATAACTCATTCAATCATAAACAATCTGAAAATAACAATCTGAAGCTAAACAAAAAAACGTGACAATAATTTATATAATTCATCTAATCTATCTAAATTAATCTATGTAATCTATTCAATCTATCTAAAACTCTATCTAAATAATCTATCCAAATTAATCTAATCTACTTAATGAGACTTAATATAATGCATGATTGTCACATTTGGGGTTTATATCTGTGGAGAGAGTAAAATGGGGGGGATGCTATGGAAGGGGTAAGGGGGGGGGTCGCATATACTCATTTTTTTTACAAGATGTTGAGATCATCATTTCCAACTACGTGCATACTGTGGAATTGAAGAAACTCGATTTTTGATATGTTTCGACCCCCCCCCCCCCTTACTGTACATCCCTAATTCAATAGAGTATATACTGAACAATAATTAAAGTAGAGGATCCATAATAAAACACTAAACAAATTTAAGATAGGTTAGATTAGGTTCAATTAGGTTAAATTAATTTACCGTGTTTACAAAAATTCTTGCCTTCCTCTCAATGTCAATTGTCTACAATTAGAAATAAACCAAAGGCAAAAATGATGAAAGAGGATTTTGAATTGTACTTTTTTAATGAACTTTATAGAACAGGTGAAGAGGGAGTGTTCAAAATTTTAATACTAATAATAATAAGGCATAAAATAAAAGTTAAATTTGGACTGTCGAAAGTCAATGCAAATTATCTACAAAAATACCGGTTGTGTATAAAGTAACGCAAGTGAAGAGAAATCCGATTTGAATTATATTAACACAAGCGAACATGGACAAGTAATATTTATTACATGTATTTTATAACAACTGTATATCGATAGTAAGGTTCATAAGAGGTGTTGAGAATGTTTTAGCGAGTTAAAAAACAAGTTGAAACTTGTTTAAACTAGTTCAAATCGGATTTGTCTTTTCACTTGCGTTACTTTATATACACCCTGTAGTAAATTCTTGCTTTTTTTTTCATGTAGGTGATCTATGTAAAGATAGATCATGTGCAGAAAAATTAGCAAACATTTAAATATTTTTTCAGATAGATCGTCACCCTGTTTTTTAACTGTCTTTTAACTGTTCAGTTACTGAAAATATGGAGACAAATTATGCAATATATATGTGGGCCTTCGCAAAAAAGAGGAAAAAGAATAGTTTATTTCATTTTGCTCTACGTAATATACAGTAATTCATTGGCATTTTTTCCAGAAAGCTCGTTTGTACATCGGTTTATATAGCATCTTCTTAAAGGATTGGTTTGCTGTGTTTCCTCGGGATCAAGTATTGGTTATAAGAATGGAGGATTATATAAGAAACATGAAAAGTGTTTTGCAGAAAGTCTTCAAACATCTTGGATTAAGTAAGTAATATCAACATGGCAACATGATAAGAGGTGTCGTGAGTAGTATGCCCACAAAAAGGTGGAGTGCAAGTTGCAATTGCATAATATTACGTAATGTTGCAAGAGTGCCACCCCATCCTTGCAAGAGTGCCACCTCACCCCACCCCCATTTGTTGCAAGAGTGCCACCCCACCCCCTTCGTTACCCCCCCCACCCCCCTTTGTTGCTAAGCCCCGCCCCCTCGTTGCCAAGGCACCTCCTTTGTTGCCAGCCCCGAAATGGGAGTGCAAGGGGTATGCAACCTGGAGTTATCCCCCAAGCTGATCCCCACAAAGGGGAGTGCCAACCTTTGTTGCCAACCCCAAAATGGGATTGCAAGGGGTATGCCAGTTGGCTTAACAGTCAGTTGGCTTAGAAGGCTGAGAAATACATTGTTTATTATTCCTCCGTCATCTGTCTTACAAAGCTGATAGCAATAATTAATTTAATTAAAGCATATATTCTTCTGTCATCTGTCTTACAGGGTTGAGCTGCCAGATAGAAATAATCATTTAATTAAAGCATTTCTTAATCAGCCAGAGCCAGTTGGCTTAGCAACAAAGGGAGTGGGGGTGGTAACGAAGGGGGGCGGGGGTGGAACTCTTGCAACGAAGGGGTGTGTGGTGGGGTGCCACTCTTGCAACGAAGGGGGGTGAGGTGGGGGGCGGCACTCTTGCAACGAAGGGGCGGGGTGGCACTCTTGCAACGAAGGGGTGGGGTGGCACTCTTGCAACGAAGGGGTGGGGTGGCACTCTTGCAACATTACGTAATATTATGCAATTGCAACTTGCACTCCAAGTTTAAAAATAGAAATCCAAAAGTAAAGGATTGGATGCCTCTCCATATTTTAAATGTTTTAAGATGAATTTCCAACAAAATTTCTAATAATCTGTACTTTTTACAGTATCGTAACTTCACAAATTTTAAATTAGGTACAGATATTAATTTAATAAAACAGGGTGTTCATAAAGTCACGGGAGTGAATATGCATATACACTTCACTATATTCACTTGCATGACTTTATGAATAGGCTGACCATATTTCCTTGAGACAAAAACGGGACATTGGGATGGCAAAAAAGGGACGGGGGTTATGTAATATTCTGTATTCATGAAAAAGTAAGTACATAAACATATTGAGTTTACAATTATTCTTCAGTGACAGAACCCATACAAAAACCCATACAAAACGGTACTGTCCCGTTCAAAACGGTACGTATGGTCAGCCTATTTATGAACCTCCTGTATTTATATTTTTATATTATAAAGCAGAGCTTAGTTACTGAAGTTAACAAATATATATATATATATACGCACTGGCGGTGAAAATTATGGTATCATAACGGGAAAAATAATGGTATTAGTTAGGTTTACTGTCGTAAATGAAAATAATCAGTAACAGTGTTCGTAGGATGAACATTTTGACGGAAATTGCATTGCATTTTTTATCGATCGTACTTTTGTTTTTATTTTAATTGTATTAACTTTATTATAATTTCATTTGTGGTATTTGTGTCAATATTCAAAATTGTTTTTAATTCATAGTTGGTTTTCAATTGTATATACCGGGTATGGCGAAAAAAACTAGGCCACTATTTTAAATGTACATTTTAAACAAATAATGAAAATAAACTTTAAAACAACCTTTTTTCAGTATAGGATCACTTATCTTACATATCATGATAAGTGATGTTCAAAATGTCCTCTGTCATTATCCCAACAGAGCTCAAGACGCATTCGCCACTAGTCGATAGCACTGTTCAGAAATCGTTGCGACATGCTATGCCATTCGTTCACGATTGTAGCTCTAAGTTGTTGAACATTTAGGATTTTCTTTTCTTTTAGTGTTTCCCACACTGAGTAGTCCAACGGATTTAATTCCGGGCTGTTGGCCAGCCACATTGCAGGTTCTATGAAATGACTGCCTCAAGTAATCAGTTGTGGCGGCTCTAGCTCGATGACAAGGTGCACCATCTTGCTGGAAAAGAAGTTATCACCATATATTTGTCTAATATCTTGAAAATATGGAACAAGAACATGATTACAGTAATATTCCGAATCCATTCGTATTCCTGGTTTTACAAAAATTATCCTCGTCTTTCCGAGTTTTGAAAATGCTGCACCGACCATTACACTAAGAGAAATCTCTGTGTTTCTTTAAACAACCTTTCAGGTGTTATATCACGTTTCTTTGTGATAGCGGCGCGGCGAAAATCTAATGAGTAATTGTTGCCAACATAGCAAGCGATTTTGCTTATGAATGTCAGTTAAAGCTTGTATTGAAACTCATTTGCATGCCTTCAAGTTTAGGTCAAATTTTGCTATTCGCCGAACACTTCTGTCAGATATTCCTATTTCCATGGCTATTTCATTTGGCGTTAAATGCTTTCCAGGTTCTTTTTGACTCAATATTCTTGTTCCTACGAGGTCGATATTTGCTTGTGTTCGAGCTGTTCTAAACCTCTCACTACCCTTTCTATGCTCTACATCATCAGTCTCCTTCACTTTGTCTGTGATATAATTCAAATCAGCTCTAGTCCATGACTTATTCGGAAACTCTGTAAGTAATTTTCGTGCTCCCCCAACCTTTTTGTAACCAACAACTTTTTTTATTAATAACTCGTCTTCACGCGAATACTTCGGCATTATTTCGTAGGTTAAACCAGAAATATAGCCTAGCCGAGTGGTGGCGAACCTATGACACGCGTGCCCATTTAGGCACGTGATCCAATTTGCCTGGTACCCTAAGGATAGAAATTGTTATCCAAAAAATGAGTATAAAATAATAAACTTAATATTTATAATTTGGTGTAATATATATAAATTTTGGTGGGCACGCAATTTTTTTTTATGGTTTACATGTTTTTTTTGGAACGCGACTGTAAAAAGGTTCGCTACCCCTGGCCTAGCCCATGGTTTAGCAGCTACTAAAATTTGGAACTAACCTCTTCTTGGTCTATAGCCTCGATTTCGCACTTTTTCGAGCGTTAGTACGTCTGTCTAACAAAAAAATCCTTATAATTGTTTAAAACATACATTTAAAATAGTGGCCTAGTTTTTTTTCTGTCATACCCAGTATATATCTCTCATTTTAGCACTGAAGATGACATCAGAATATGTCGAAAGCTTTGATTATTAAATGTTTGCTTATGGACTAATATTGTTGTTCCTTATTCGACTAAAGTTTTCACCGCAAAAATCACTTGGCTCCATTATATATACAGTATATATCGTCGCTTATATCTTGAAAGGCCATAGCTCTAAAATTTGAAAAAATTGTTGTCGAAAGATTGGTTCGTTTTCGTGTTCTGCACCTTGTCTCAAAAGGGCCTAGCTCTCCTGCAATCAGAAAGCTCGTGCACCTTGTAAAAGCAAGCACAACAAGTTGGACGACCTCCAGAGCTTTCAAAGTTTTCTTGTTTACTGAACATTTAACTTTTAGCGAGCTAGGGCCTTTCAAGATATAAGCGACGAAATATATATATATATATATATATATATATATATATATATATATATATATATATATATATTAGACCGGCCCAGGCTCATAGGGGTGAAAAATATTGTTTTTCTTTTCTTAAGTCTTACTCCTGGAATTTGTTTTGAGTGAAGTTTCAGCTCGATTCGATAGTATCTAGTGGTGCCGACAGACTCTGAAATGTGTAGTTTTTCCGCACCACCCAGGAGGTAACTACAACAGGCGCGGTTTTTTTTTTAAGTGGTATTACCAATAGGCCTAATCCACTTTTTTAATGTTAACTCATGATGTTGATGTGCTCCCTGTCTTTATGTCTTCTCTATGTCTTTTTGTCTTCCTGTCTTCCTGTCTTTGCCTCGGCTTCTTTTAGTGCAGCTTGTCTTTCATCTCTTTTCCAGTTTCTTATCAATATCAGTCATGTAACCTCGCCTCCCTTTTTCTCTCTGAGCTTGTAGGAATGATCTATCTTCCTCATTTGACATCATTTGTAAAGCACTTGCGTAAGCTATATCAAAAAGGTTATCTAAACTACCTTGGAATTCAGTTTCTTTTTTAATTTGATTTTGATTACGTTTGATTTTGATTTTTGAAGTGATCTGAAGTTCTCATACACTTTTCGAATTTTCGTTAGTACATGCTGTTTGGCTTTGGTGGGTATTTTCGCCTTGTTCCAAATCTCAAAAATTTCAGCATAAACTATGTTGGATGCTTCTTTCAATGTTTTTTTACTGTTTGTGAGACAGAAAAGCCGACGTAGTACATCTCCATTGGATGGAAGCTTCTTACTGCCAATTTTGTCAATTGGCTGTCCAATTAGCCATATTTCAGTTTTTCTTCTTGTTTTAATTGAATCTGACATGATGAAGCATAAAATCTGCAAATATTAAGGGAAAACACTCGCGCATCAATCTCTCACTGCGTCTTAAACAATACTGACGAGAACAGCGAGCCTCCTACTTTTCTGAGTAGTCAATAACGTCACCAGTAATGATGTCAGGTCAAAAGACGTGTTTCTACTCAACATACACAGTTACAGAGTGAAACATGTGGAACACAATGCACGAGAGTGTGAATAGGCATGGTTTACACACAATATTTGTAATACGAATTACAAAATAAATATATGATGAATAAATGTAATAAATAAATGAAAAATACAAGAGGCTTGTCGGCACAACTAAAAGTACACAGATATTGTTGAAATTTAGTGTGCGAGTATATTATGATGGTGGTAACAATTTTAGGGGGTCTAATATATATATATATATATATATATATATGTGTGTGTGTGTGTGTGTGTGTGTGTGTGTGTGTGTGTGTGTGCGCGCGCGCAGGGTGGCCAAAAAAAACTATTACCCTGATTTTGACCAATATAATTTTACCTTTATCAAATGTTATTTGTACAATCAATATATGTGTCCTGTATAGAAGTTCATGGTCTATCTTGTGGTGAAGTTGGATTTTTGCTAACTGTAACCATTATTTTGTAATTCGCTGTTATACAGACACGGGTAGAAAAACTTTCTGTTTCTATACAGTTACCTAATTGAGTCCAAGATTATGCGAATGTGTCATCCTCCCATCATCAATGCACGTTTGTAACCTTGACTTCTCTCTTATCGACGGCAGTACCGCATCAACGATTTTTTCTTGGTAAGAAGCAACAGTGATTTTGGCATTTTGATCAACCAAAACAATCTCTGACTTCCCTAACTTTGAAATAAAGATGGAAACCATGACTTTTTGAAAAAAATGCGGACGTTCCCTGCAAAGTTGATCTAGACTGATAGACTTTTTGTCCTGTCTTCCATAAACTCGGTCATTTTGTGCGTTTATTGCTGAAGCAACCGTAAAGGTCTTCTCGTCGCTGAACCACATTTTCGACACTTCTCTGTCTGGGAATCGATCTAACAGAGCACGACATTTTTCAACTCTTGCTTGCTTATTTGGTGCAGAGAGCGTATGAACTTCGACTCTTTTAAAACATTTAAGACCCAGATCACCTTTTACTATACGACGAACACTAGAGCGAGACATACCAGTTGTTTTTTAAATTTCTCTAACGGACTTATGGGTGTTGGGCGGTTCTGCTTGACTGCATATCATGGATGAAACCGTGTCAATATTTTCCTCAGTACGTGAAGTTTTTGGCCTTCCACTCTTCTTTTCGTTTGGTCGACCCTGTGATATCAATTTTCTTTATGAGATATTGAAGTCCAGATATCGTCCATTGTTTATTTGGAAATTCTTTCTTCATTCGTTTTGCACCACAGTGTTTCTCCTTAAGCACGTTTAATATCAATGCTTCATCTTCCAAAGAGTATTTCATGATGTTATAACTTCTTCATCAACTATAGCAGAATGATGGTCTCAAATGAAAAAGGAAATAAATTAATTATTTTGTGTAAAAATTAGGGAAATTAATTATTTTGGAGAAACTGACTGTCATCTGAAAGTATCAGTTGCTGACTTTGACCGTCTTTCAATTGAGCACATATTCTGATACCTCCCTCCAGTTGTGAGCTTGTATCTCTCTACTCTTGGGGCGTTGAATCTAGATTCAAAGCCAGTGTTTGAAAAAGTAAAAGTATGGGTACAGCATAGGCCTCAGCAGTAAGATCAACATACAGGGTGAGCCACAATATTTTTTCAAAAGTTGGGTAATAGTTTTATTGGCCCACCTGGTAGGCTATATATATATATATAATATATATATATATCACGTAAAGAACGACGCTTGTATAGGAGATATTCCGCGCAAGACGAGAGAGAGAGAACGAAACAAATGAAAAAATGAGGTAACCACCTGGGAATCGAACCCGGGATCTTCCGATTGCCGGTCAGACGCGATACCATTACACCATGGACCTCACTCTTCCAAATGCCGTAATTCTTCTACATACTCGCAGAAACCAATGCCCCAAGGGGGCACCTCCCGCAGGCCGTAACATTATATACATTCAACTGCAAAGAACACGCAGTATAAATAACGTAAAGAACGACGCTTGTATAGGAGATATTCCGCGCAAGACGAGAGAGAGAGAACGAAACAAATGAAAAATGAGGTAACCACCTGGGAATCGAACCCGGGATCTTCCGATTGCCGGTCAGACGCGATACCATTACACCATGGACCTCACTCTTCCAAATGCCGTAATTCTTCTACATACTCGCAGAAACCAATGCCCCAAGGGGGCACCTCCCGCATGCCGTAACATTATATACATTCAACTGCAAAGAACACGCAGTATAAATAACGTAAGGGATCTTCCGATTGCCGGTCAGACGCGATACCATTACACCATGGACCTCACTCTTCCAAATGCCGTAATTCTTCTACATACTCGCAGAAACCAATGCCCCAAGGGGGCACCTCCCGCATGCCGTAACATTATATACATTCAACTGCAAAGAACACGCAGTATAATAACGTAAAGAACGACGCTTGTATAGGAGATATTCCGCGCAAGACGAGAGAGAGAGAACGAAACAAATGAAAAAATGAGGTAACCACCTGGGAATCGAACCCGGGATCTTCCGATTGCCGGTCAGACGCGATACCATTACACCATGGACCTCACTCTTCCAAATGCCGTAATTCTTCTACATACTCGCAGAACCAATGCCCCAAGGGGGCACCTCCCGCAGGCCGTAACATTATATACATTCAACTGCAAAGAACACGCAGTATAAATAACGTAAAGAACGACGCTTGTATAGGAGTTATTCCGCGCAAGACGAGAGAGAGAGAACGAAACAAATAAAAAAATGAGGTAACCACCTGGGAATCGAACCCGGGATCTTCCGATTGCCGGTCAGACGCGATACCATTACACCATGGACCTCACTCTTCCAAATGCCGTAATTCTTCTACATACTCGCAGAAACCAATGCCCCAAGGGGGCACCTCTCGCATGCTGTAACATTATATACATTCAACTGCAAAGAACACGCAGTATAAATAACGTAAAGAACGACGCTTGTATAGGAGATATTCCGCGCAAGACGAGAGAGAGAGAACGAAACAATGAAAAAATGAGGTAACCACCTGGTAATCGAACCCGGGATCTTCCGATTGCCGGTCAGACGCGATACCATTACACCATGGACCTCACTCTTCCAAATGCCGTAATTCTTCTACATACTCGCAGAAACCAATCCCCAAGGGGGCACCTCCCGCATGCCGTAACATTATATACATTCAACTGCAAAGAACACGCAGTATAAATAACGTAAAGAACGACGCTTGTATAGGAGATATTCCGCGCAAGACGAGAGAGAGAGAACGAAACAAATGAAAAAATGAGGTAACCACCTGGGAATCGAACCCGGGATCTTCCGATTGCCGGTCAGACGCGATACCATTACACCATGGACCTCACTCTTCCAAATGCCGTAATTCTTCTACATACTCGCAGAAACCAATGCCCCAAGGGGGCACCTCCCGCATGCCGTAACATTATATACATTCAACTGCAAAGAACACGCAGTATAAATAACGTAAGGGATCTTCCGATTGCCGGTCAGACGCGATACCATTACACCATTGACCTCACTCTTCCAAATGCCGTAATTCTTCTACATACTCGCAGAAACCAATGCCCCAAGGGGGCACCTCCCGCATGCCGTAACATTATATACATTCAACTGCAAAGAACACGCAGTATAAATAACGTAAAGAACGACGCTTGTATAGGAGATATTCCGCGCAAGACGAGAGAGAGAGAACGAAACAAATAAAAAATGAGGTAACCACCTGGGAATCGAACCCGGGATCTTCCGATTGCCGGTCAGACGCGATACCATTACACCATGGACCTCACTCTTCCAAATGCCGTAATTCTTCTACATACTCGCAGAAACCAATGCCCCAAGGGGGCACCTCCCGCAGGCCGTAACATTATATACATTCAACTGCAAAGAACACGCAGTATAAATAACGTAAAGAACGACGCTTGTATAGGAGATATTCCGCGCAAGACGAGAGAGAGAGAACGAAACAAAAAAAAATGAGGTAACCACCTGGTAATCGAACCCGGGATCTTCCGATTGCCGGTCAGACGCGATACCATTACACCATGGACCTCACTCTTCCAAATGCCGTAATTCTTCTACATACTCGCAGAAACCAATGCCCCAAGGGGGCACCTCCGCATGCCGTAACATTATATACATTCAACTGCAAAGAACACGCAGTATAAATAACGTAAAGAACGACGCTTGTATAGGAGATATTCCGCGCAAGACGAGAGAGAGAGAACGAAACAAATGAAAAAATGAGGTAACCACCTGGAATCGAACCCGGGATCTTCCGATTGCCGGTCAGACGCGATACCATTACACCATGGACCTCACTCTTCCAAATGCCGTAATTCTTCTACATACTCGCAGAAACCAATGCCCCAAGGGGGCACCTCCCGCATGCCGTAACATTATATACATTCAACTGCAAAGAACACGCAGTATAAATAACGTAAAGAACGACGCTTGTATAGGAGATATTCCGCGCAAGACGAGAGAGAGAGAACGAAACAAATGAAAAAATGAGGTAACCACCTGAATCGAACCCGGGATCTTCCGATTGCCGGTCAGACGCGATACCATTACACCATGGACCTCACTCTTCCAAATGCCGTAATTCTTCTACATACTCGCAGAAACCAATGCCCCAAGGGGGCACCTCCCGCATGCCGTAACATTATATACATTCAACTGCAAAGAACGCGCAGTATAAATAACTGCGTGTTCTTTGCAGTTGAATGTATATAATGTTACGGCATGCGAAAGGTGCCCCCTTGGGGCATTGGTTTCTGCGAGTATGTAGAAGAATTACGGCATTTGGAAGAGTGAGGTCCATGGTGTAATGGTATCGCGTCTGACCGGCAATCGGAAGATCCCGGGTTCGATTCCCAGGTGGTTACCTCATATTTTCATTTGTTTCGTTCTCTCTCTCTCTCGTCTTGCGCGGAATATCTCCTATACAAGCGTCGTTCTTTACGTTATTTATACTGCGTGTTCTTTGCAGTTGAATGTATATAATGTTACGGCATGCGGGAGGTGCCCCCTTGGGGCATTGGTTTCTGCGAGTATGTAGAAGAATTACGGCATTTGGAAGAGTGAGGTCCATGGTGTAATGTATCGCGTCTGACCGGCAATCGGAAGATCCCGGGTTCGATTCCCAGGTGGTTACCTCATTTTTTCATTTGTTTCGTTCTCTCTCTCTCGTCTTGCGCGGAATATCTCCTATACAAGCGTCGTTCTTTACGTTATTTATACTGCGTGTTCTTTGCAGTTGAATGTGTATATATATATATATATGTTACTTGATTTTCTTTGAAATTCCAGTGTCCAATTTGTGTGATGTTTTTTTCTATTTACCGATTTCTAACACGTAGTATATTACCAACCATGACGTACCTCCAATTTTAACTATGATATATTGAAATTTTTGCCAAATCAGATTCACATAGAAAATAAATGCAGCCTGCGTTTGACCTGTGCCGCAAAAAGGGCCTATCCAGCTTGCAATATGAATTTCAACTAAAAATTATAATAAAATCAGTGTTTCACTCATTTTTCCTAAATCAGATTCAGTACATATTTGACTCGTGTCGCGAAAAAAGCCTATCCGCCTTGCAACATATATTTCAACTAAAAACTATAATGAAATGAGTCTCTAACGTATTGTGATAGGTACACTGCTGCTCTTTATTTCTATTAGATTTGGTTAAAACGAGAAGAGCTGCTTGTCCCAAAATCGGAAAGGGTTTCTAATAACTTTTTTCGTTATAGGAAGGTTGGAAGAAGACAAACTTGATGACATCATGAAGATGCCTGTTGCAAATAAAAATGCATACGTGAAGATTGGGGAAATGTTTCCTGAAACCAAAGCGCGACTGCAGAAGTTTTACGAAAAGTTTAATACTGAATTGGCTGAACTTTTGAAAGATAAAAAGTACTTATGGAAAAACATTTAATAAAGAAGCAGAGCCTTCGGCTCCCTGCCCTACGGGCGGGGCTTGTGCTTCGCAAACTCGCCTACGGCGAGGGCACCTTCGTAGAGTACCGAGATGAAGACAAAAATATTATTTTACATTTTAAATATAACTTCACAAATTTTTAACCGACTGACTCAGAATGCGAAGCTCAAAAGGTTAGGGTTACCCCTTTGTGGGTGGGAGGTCATTCTCCCTCTCCCCCCAAAACCCCCTCACCCCCCTTTATGCAACTTGTGGGCTAACCCCCACCCCCTTGTTGCATACCCCCCCCCATTAACCCCACCCCTCCCCATTACCCCTCCCCCTCCCCCGCAACTTGGGGGTCTAACCCCCACCCCCATTACCCCTACCCCCCACCCTTTCTGTTAAAAATAGTTGGAAGTTTGTATAACACTGTTTTCATATTTTTAATAGTTTAAGTCTGGTTTTGAAAAGAAATGGAAGAAAATGCAGGTGTTTTTTTTAATAGTTAAGGATTGTTTTTTATTTCGTCTCCATTCCTCCATGTTGAACAAACGTGTTTATGGGCGCTCCTTACATTTTTTACTTGTGTTTATCTTTTAGTGATTAAGTACAGTAATTCATTTTTCAGTACAGTAATTTAAGAATCTACAGTGGATGAGTAACTAAGCTAAGTTATTTTAATAATAGTTTTATTTTATTATATCGAATGGAGAGGTTTATTTCACTTCCGGTCTCACCACGTGTTTCTCATCTCAGTCCATTCTTGTTGTGTGTTTACAATATTTTAAGTGATTCATAATTTTTTTGTTTGTTTGTTTTAATCTACTTCAATATTATTTTTATCTAATTAGTTCAGTGAAATTAATTTAACTAATGTCTATTTGCATGAAAAACTTGTGTTACTACTGTACTAATAATATATACTATTTTTATATATACTAACTATATATATATATATATATATATATATATATATATATATATACTGTATATACTATATATATATACTAACTAGGAAATTAAACACTTGTGACAAATATTATTTGTCCTTTTGAATTGAATTAAATAACCTTTATTAATAATAACATAAATACATTGGGTTTACAATTTATAATGACATGACATAATTGTGAAGCTGGCTAATTATTTTATTTAATTTGGCCCTTAAGCTTTAAGTTTTACTGGGCGCCTTTCTGACGTAGTTAATATTTAGAATCATTTGTTTTTAGTTATATAATTTCTCCATAGAAACCGGTATTCGTGAAACACGTGCGTCGTTCTTGTAAACTGAAGTCAAGTTCTTGTATTTAAGATTCAAAGATTCGAAAACTTTATTTAGAAAAGAATACAGGTGATAGTACTCTCATCTGAATATGTCCTTTGAAGCATGGAGGCATTTTAGGCAGAGTTAATGTCATTTAGTTTATTTATTACATTAGTGAAAGTAGTTAGAGTAGTATGTGAGCATTTGAGGAAACAGAAATGGATCTAGGTTGGATTTTCCCCTTTGATTTCCTCACCTCTGTTTATGAGTTATTCGTTAGCATGATGACGTCACGCGGTCCTCAGTGACTCCTCACAGCCTTTTATGAGAGGTATTTGAAGGTTAAAAAGTAAACAACAATTAAGCATAAAACATATAAAAAAAACAAGCAAACAAACCAGAAAACAAACAGAAAAAACAAGCAAGCGAAAAACAAAGAAAACAGTCACTGATGGGATGTCTTTGAGGTAGCGATAGGGGATAGGTTAGGTTAACCTAACATAACCTAAGGGTAGGCCAGGTTGAGGAGAAAAGAAATATTTCATGAACCTTTAAGTTATATTTAAGGCTGATGTAACCTCTCGGGAAACTGTCATAGCCTGATCAGCGTTCTCACGTATCAGGCTTTTGATGATATATTTATATACTAGTAAATGTATCCCAGGAGTACTATACGAGTATAGTGTATATAACAGAAACAGAAAGGATAAACGAGTAAAAAGCATGTGCCGTAAGTATGCTGATCTGTAAAGACCTCAAAAAAGTTAATGAAATTTGCTTTGAAAGTTCGTAAAAGTTCATAAAATTGGCCCAAAAGTTCATAAAAACAATCCCATATTTTAAGTAGGTTAAAAGACTATATTATTTATTATATTTATTGATAAACACGTATAAAATAAAAGTAAACATAATCCTGGGAGTATTTTACTGAAAAACAAGCAGAAAAAAAAATTAATTATCTGAAACGTCTTCATTCCATTGCCACATCATATTCTCTTTTACATGTTCGACAGTCAGATTCACTCTCTTTGACGACACTACGTCCTTGTATCGAGAGAAGAAGCGCTCAACTTCGACGGAGACTATTGGTGCACATTTAAATGCGCACACAATATTTGGATCGCATTTAAAATTGGGAACTTCTTTTTCTTGCAGAACATGGGCATATCTTGTGAGAACTTCAAATTCAGAATTTTTTTTCAAAACTATTAATTTTTCTTTGTAAGGCGTACAGGTTATGGTATCCTTAACATTTTGTACAACGTGCATAGCATCCACTAGGTTTAAACGACCTTCTAGTTTCTTGATGGCATCTATCAAACACGGAAAGTTTGATGCGATGAAAGCAATGTCTTGTGATAGTTTTGGATCGCCCAGTAATTCCTGGGTATCCGTAATGGCTTGTGATTCAGGTTCTATACTTAAAACAAATGTTTTAACTTTGACAAAGTTTTTAGCATAATAGAAGCAACTATTTAGCCAAGTTGACCAGCGTGTTAGAACTGGCTCCGGAAGGCCAGTTTCTGAAGAAAATTGTCTTTTTCAATGAGCACACTTTACCAATATCTTTTTCATGCCAGAAAGAACATGATTAACATTTTTGTACTTTGATCGAACTAGTTCTGCAACACGCATAAGACCATGCGCAACACAAGTGCAGTGGTGAAGGTTGGGATAAAGTGCCTTTAGAGCTCTGCATGCCTTCACCATGTATGCTGCTCCATCGGAAGCGCTATAGATAACATTACTGTAATCTATTTTCCCCGCAAACAATTTGACAAGAGCATCATTAACAAACTGACGAATGTTGTCACCATTTGCAGTTTCCAAATCAACCAGATCAATTAGGTAAGGTTTGCAGTTTGTTTCTCCGTCTAAAATTCCAGCTAGAATTGCACAACTTGCACGACCTTTATAAGTTTTTTTTTATAAAAAGTTGCTAAAAGTTCGCAAAAAAAAAAATTAAGCTGAAAAGTCCAAAACGTTCATAAAAATGGCTAAAAGTTCAAAAAAATTCATAAAAACTTTTACGAACTTTCCTGAGGTCTCTACTGATCTGACACCGACATATACCAAAGTTTTTAGATTTCTTTTATAGTTACGGAATAGATATAGAACATAAACTAATAGTCCTATACGGAGACAAGGTAAGGCCTTTGATATGTCTAGCAAAGGTTTCACTGAAATCCCGAAAGGAGGATGAGCGTCTCTTGCGGAACCCATACTGACGATCTGAAAGAAGATTGTGAGAGGAGAGTTGTTTAAAAATCTTTCTAGTAAGGATAGATTCAAAAACTTTAGAAAAGTAAGAAATTAAGTAAACTGGACGATAGTTGGAGGGTTGAGAGCGGTTACCCTTCTTTGGGAGAGGTTGAATGAAAGCAAACATCCAGCAGGAAGGAAAAGTACCAGATGAGAGACAAAGACGAAAGAGTTTGCCTAGGCATGGTGTCAGCACAGAAACAGTCTTAAGAACAACAGGAGGAACAGCATCAGGACCATACGCTTTTCTGGAGTTGAGCCCAGATAGGACAGAAAAAACATCTTTAGAAGAGATTCTAATTTCAGACATAATAAAGTCAAAGGGGGAAGGAGATGGAGGAACAGCACCGGAATCGTTCAGGGTTGAATTGTAAGCGAAAGTTTGAACGAAGACTTCAGCTTTATCAGGAAAAGAGACGGCAATTGAGCCGTCGGAATGAAAAAAAGGAGAGAAAGAAGAAGTAAAGTTGTTGAAGAGGTTCTAAGCTAGATGCCAGAAAGAGCGAGAAGAATTAGAATTGGATAGGTTTCACATTTTTTCTGATGAAGGACATTTTGGCGAGTCGAAGAAGAGATTTTGCACGATTCGGGGCAGAAATATAAACTGAGTGAGAGTTAGGAGTTGGATAGCGACGCTACCTTCTGAAAGACTCCTCTCTATTGCGGATAGCATTAGAACAATTAAAGTTAAACCAAGGTTTTTTTTGGATTAGTAGTAGGAATAGAATATGGAATGTACGCCTCCATGTCTGAGAGAATTACCTCCATGATGCGTTCAGCACACTCGGAAGGGCCCCGCCCACGGAAGCAGTAATCATTTCATGGGAAATCACAGAAGTACTGCCTAAGGGCCTCCCAATCAGCGGCGGCGAAGTGCCAAAGGCGCCTCCTCTTGGGAGGATCCAAATGCCGAATTGGAGCGATAGGACAGGAAACAGATATAAGATTGTGGTCGGAGGAGCCCAACGGAGAAAAAAGTTTCACAGAGTAAGAAGAAAGTTGAGAGGTAAGGAATAAATCCAGAATGTTGAGTCTATATCTAAGGCGATCTGGGATACGAGTAGGGTGCTGTACAACCTGCTCCAGGTCATTTAGGATAGAAAAGTTGTAAGCTCGTTCACCAGGGATGTTAGTGAAATGGGAGGAAAGCCAAAGGTGGTGATGAACATTGAAATCTCCTAAAATGGAGATTTCAGCAAAGGGAGAGCGGGAAAGAGTGTATTCCACTTTGGAAGTGAGGTAGTCAAAGAATTTTGGATAGTCAGTAGAATTAGGGGAAAGGTAAACAGCGCAGATGTATTTAGTTTGAGACTGGCATGTAAGCCGTAGCCAAAGGATGTAGAATTAGGAGGATTGAGTTCGGGAATACGAGAACAAGTTAGGTCATTGCGTCCATATACGCAACATCCACCTTTGGAGTGAAATTGAGTATAGAGAAAGTAAGAGGGTACAGAAAAATGATTGCTGTCAGTCGTCCCAGACACCTGAGTTTCAGTGAGGAAAAGAAGATGAAGTTTAGAGGAGGAGAGGTGGTGTTCAACAGATTGAAAATTTGAGAAAATGCCACGAATACTACAGAAGTTTAAGAAAAGTGAATCAGACAGAGGCCCAGAACATCTCGAATGGGCGGTAGCAGATCCAACCCCGCTGCGGGCCTGTGTTCCCGGTATCGTCAGCGGGGGAGCCAGACGTGGAGACATTTATGGTCTCCTTCCCGGGGGACTCCGAGGTTCTTGAAGTTGATGCCTTTTTTTTTTAAATTTTGAAACAGATTGTAGTGCATAAGATGCATGTATATGTAGTGAGGATTATCGAGAGAAGTGTGTGTTTGAGAGATGCTGGACTGCTCACAGGGTAGATGAGACACGGAAAAGGATCAGCTAAGGAGGACTGTGGCAGAAGAAACGGGAGTTCAAGGACTTCCTCTCTTCTGTCTAACGTCACCCCCACCCCCCGTAGTACTTCCCTGGTCGATTGGTGTCTACAATCTCCTCCTGTGGAGGACATCTCCTAATCAGTTTGGTTTTAAAAGGTCCCACTCAACTGACCCCTGTATTTATGTACATAATAAAATTATATCTAAATACACTGACACTAATTCAACTAGTTTTGGTGTTTCCTAGATATAATTAAGGCCTATGATAGAATGAACCACAATATCTTATTTAAAAAACTAGAAGACAGGAAAGTTCCCATGTACATATTAAATTTATTGAAATTTTGGTATTCCAACCAATCTTTTACCGTTAGGTGAGGCAATGTATGATACTATCCGAATGTTTTGGCTCCTCTTGCGGGGTGAGGCAAGGCTCCTTACTCTCTTCTATACTGTTTAATGTGTATATTGGTGGATTAATTGCTTCACTTAATGAGGCAATAGTTGGATGCTGTACAGTATAACTAACACAAGGATAAATAACTTAGTTTATGCCAGTGATATGGTGTTAATAAGTCCGTCTGTTAAAGGTCTGGATCGGCTGCTTAAAGTCTACGAAGTGTACTCGCAGAAACATGACATTCTTTTAACGTTAGAAAAACTAAGTTTATACAATTTTATCCTAAAAGCTGTACTCAGCCAACTGATATTAGGTTTAAAATAAGAGGTGAAGTAATTGAGGAAGTAAAAGAATTTAAGTATTTGGGTCAAACTATCACCAGCAACTTGAGTGATGACTCAGGTATAAGAAAACAATCTCGAAACCTTTGTGCTAAAGCGAATACGACTATAAGGAACTTCCGGTTCTGTACAAGTGAAGCTAAAGACACCCTCTTTCGTACTTTCTGCAGTAATATATACGGACAGCAACTCTGGGTGAATTATAAGAAAGGTCCTGAGAACCTTAAATTTGTTGTAAAACAGGTTTTTTAGACTCCTACGTAAATTACCCCCGAGATACTCAGCTTCGCAAATGTTTGTTACCCGCAATGTCCCGAGCTTCCCGGAGGTAGCAAGACGTGTTCAATACAGTTTAATGCAAAGAATTAAAAAATCAACCAACCCGATTATCCAAGCTAGCCATGAGTCCTGCTCTATGTCTTCTAAGCTATGGGATTCATGGTACAAAAACGTCTGTCTGTAGCTCCACTTAACTTTGACATTACTGTATTATTTCTCATTAGTTGTATATATGTCTATATCTATCCTTAGGATGTGAATTGTCATTGTATTATTAATATTTGTCTTGTGGACAAAAGGTTTATTGTGAAAGGTTTATTGTCTGCCAATAAACCTTTTGGAGCAAGTGTAGTTTACGTCCCCCTAACGAAAAAAGGGGACACAAACTACACTAGGTCAAAGATGGGGACCGTAAACTACACTAGGATCTTTTGGAGACATTTTTTAAACGAATTCATCAAATAAAACGTTTAAACTAACGAAAATATTACGTCTTAACCTAACCAATCGTCAATTTATATATAAATTAACAATTAGTTAGGTTAAGTCGTAATATTTTCGTTAGTTTTAACGTTTTATTTGATTAGGTATATGCAAACAAAGTTGGGGAACGCAAACTATCATACATTAGGATAATGTAGGGAAATGTAAACTGGGCACCAGAGGGGGACGTAAACTAAACTTGCTCCAACCTTTTTATTATCATTTTCATTTTCATATATATATATATATATATATATATATATATATACAGGTCAGGATTTAGCTATAGGCGAACTAGGCGATCGCCTAGGGCCTCGCGCCAAAGGGGGCCTCGCTCAAGCCGTTTTCCGCGTTCTGTTCAAGTGATATTAATGATTTAGAACTCTATGAAGAACTTAAAGTACTTTGCAGGTTTATACCTGAGAAAACAGATCTCGGAAATGCCCTTGTTTATATAGTGCAAAAACAACTAAGTGAGATTTATCCTAATGTTTATGTTGCACTTCGAATAGTATTAACCATCCCAGTTACTGTTGCTTTGGCTGAAAGAAGTTTCTCGCGTCTCAAACTTATTAAAACATATTTGCGTTCCACCATGTCTCAAGCGAGATTGCAATCATTAGCTATGTTATCAATAGAAAACGATATAACAAATTCATTAGATTATTCTCAATTAATTGAAGAGTTTAGCTCGAAGAAAAGTAGAAAAGTACTGCTGTAATATTCAAGGAGCATCTGAACCAAATATTAAAGCATTAATATTTAGCCTGATAAGTCGATCGCTCACTATTATAAAAAATGAAATGTCAACATCTCTTATACATCACATATGAAAAACGTTTGTATACTATGGAAAGTCATTACCTATAATATTATATAAATCTTAGAAATCATTGTCTTATATTTTCGATACAAATCTTGATTCATATTATAATTTATACTTATTTGTATGGTTTATTTATATTTCTTATACAATTTCCATGCGTGATTATTTTGGTTTGGTTTAATTTTTAAGTGCTGGCATAGTTCTGTCTATGCGGGATTCTAATATTGCTGGTATAGTACCGATAATTAAGTCCATATTTTCATATATATAGGCCTAGGGCAGGGGTGGGCAACCTTTTTAAGTGAGCGTGCCAAAATCGTCAAATCTTTGATGCAAAAGTTAATCTTTACCATTTTTAGCAGAAAACATTAAGTTAAAATATAAAACTCAGCGAAGAATTTGGATATTTATTTATTTTAATTTTTTTTAAGGTGAGCCCGGGGAATCGCGTGCCGGAAAAAAGTCGTTGGCGTGCCACGTTTGGCACGCGTGCCAAGGGTTGCCCACGCCTGGCCTAGGGCCTCTCAATTTCTAGATCTGCCTAGGGCCTCGCAACTTCTAGGTCCGGCCCTGTATATATATATATATATATATATATATATATATACAGTCGATGATCGATATAAGCACGTTCTCGGGACCAGCACAAAATGTGCTTATATAGGTCATTGTGCTTATATGGATAAGACCCTTTTTAAGAAGCATTTATTGTACAAAGAGTAATCATTTAAATACTGTAATAATAAAGGAATGTGTAATAAAAAACAATAATACTGTATTTAAAATTTCATTTATTTAGACAAATAAAAAACAATGATATGTATGTACAGTACATTAAAATTTCACAGTACATACATTTATTTCGGAAAATAATCTAAAATTGATGATTGTCGCGTGCTCTTGTTTTGTATTATGTAAATTTGAATTGCTTGTTGGGTGCTCTTTAACTCCTGAGTTGGTATACCATGTTTTTCAAGAACTCTTTTTACGTTGTCAAGCATAGCAAGTGCTTGCAGTGGAGTAGTGGCTATCTCATCAATTTCAACAACATCTTCCGACACTTCAGTCTCATCATTTCTTACTTCATTCAGTTCTTCAAAACATTCAAGTTGACGATCGCATTCGATAAACTCTTCATCCAAGTTTGAGCATTCTTCGCTGTTTAAAGCTTCTAATTCAGAATCTTCGTTGCATTGAATTGTTTCTCCCTGATTCAATGGCAAACATTTTCTGAAGCAATTTTGGATTGTGGTCGAGGTCACATTATTCCACGCTGTTTTCAGCATGAGAATGGCATCCAAAACAGTTACAGATTTAGCAGCACTCTGAAGAAATTCGTCCTGGCCACTATTTAAACGTGCAACCAACTCTTTCATTAATTGTTTTCGATAGTGTGCTTTAAGGCAGCGAATAATCCCACCATCCATTGGCTGTAGGAGAGACGTTGTATTCGATGGCAAGTAGATAACCTCTACATTTGTTGTTGTGACTTCCTTAGGATGCGCAGGGCACTGATCTAGCAGCAGGAGAATTTTCCTTTTCTTGCGTCGCATTTTCTCGTCCAACTTTATTAACCATTCTGTGAATATAGCTCGAGTCATCCAGGGTGCAGAATTCGATTCATATTGTACTGGAAGTTTGTCTTTCTTGTTCTTCATACACCTTGGATTTCGGCTCTTGCCAATCAGCATCTTCCACGTATGTGTTTTCCACCAATCAGCATCTTCCACGTCCGTGCTTATAAAGTTTATTCCTATTAAAATATATATGGAAATTTTTGGGACCGCACGATTAAGTGCTTATATAGATTATGTGCTTATATCGAACGTGCTTATACGGCTCATCGACTGTATATATATATATGCTGCAAACCACAAGGAAAAAGAAAAACGATTCCAAGGCCTTTCGTGTATTCAGAGCTACACCTCGTCAGGGAATGAAGATAAAAGGCGAGATGCCCATAGATATATACAACGTACAGGAAAAACAAAACAATTAGCACATACTTAACAAGGGTTAATGAGAGGCAAAATAAATTTTAACATGATATTGTCAATTTTATACATTCCCGCACTGTTATTGAAATTGTTTTTAAAATTAATAAATGCACATTCTAGAATATTTCTTTCTATTATATCTGTTTTTAACAAGCGCTTCAGAACTATCCCATTTGATGCTATGGTTACATCTATAGATATGGTTAAATAAAGCATTGGAATTATTAGCTGTTCTACAAGCATATTTATGTTGTTTTACCCTAATATCTAACGTTTTACCGGTTTGGCCTATATATACTGAGTTACATTGTGTACATCCGATCGAATACACAACCAACAACATTATCCGGGCTATTCTTTATTAGGCGTGATTTAACAGTATTATTATACTTAAAGATTACATTAATGCCAATTGCTTTAAGTAAAGTTGGAAGGTATTGAAAATTAATATGGTAAGGTAGGCTAAGGATATTTTTACGCTGAAATTCCTTTACAATTACAGAGATATAATAGAAAGAAATATTCTAGAATGTGCATTTATTCATTTTAAAAACAATTTCAATAACAGTGCGGGAATGTATAAAATTGACAATATCATGTTAAAATTTCTTTTGTCTCTCATTAACCCTTGTTAAGTATGTGCTAATTGTTTTGTCTTTCCTGTACGTTGTATATATCTATGGGCATCTCGCCTTTTATCTTCATTCCCTGACGAGGTGTAGCTTTGAATCGTTTTTCTTTTTCCTTGTGGGTTTGCAGCATTCATTCATTTCACGTGTTGTATTGTGAAAGTCATCCCGTATATATATATATATATATATATATATAGGGTGATCCAGAGAAATGGGGCCCAAAAGAAACCGTGTAACTCTTAAAGTATAAGTCCTTTTATAAAATCATACGCATCATTCGAAAGAGGATAGTTACAAGTTTGTACAGGATTGTATAGGTTTTGACAATACAAGACAAGATAAGATACAAACCAAAATAAAAGTGTTAGTTAAAACTAACCCTTCAAGATGACTGCATGGACTGTGGAACAGCTGCGTTTCATAACTGAGCAATATTATGAGCATGGAAGAAGTGTAGTTTCAGCTCAAAGATCTTTCAAGACAAATTTTCAGATGTCAAAATCACCTTCGAAGAGCTGAAACTACACTTCTTCCATGCTCATAATATTGCTCAGTTATGAAACGCAGCTGTTCCACAGTCCATGCAGTCATCTTGAAGGGTTAGTTTTAACTAACACTTTTATTTTGTTTTGTATCTTGTCTTGTATTGTCAAAACCTATACAATCCTGTACAAACTTGTAACTATCCTCTTTCGAATGATGCGTATGATTTTATAAAAGGACTTATACTTTAAGAGTTACAGGGGTTTCTTTTGGGTCCCATTTCTCTGGATCACCCTTTATATGAAAATTATTTCACGAAAGTGACACGTGAAAAATATTTATGATGAATAAAACCACGAAGGGAAAAAGAAACACAAAGTGGTGCTCAAGCGCTTTCGTCTAGGGATAAAGAAACACAAAGTGGTGCTCAAGTTCCTGAGGATGTCATTAGACGAAAGCGCTTGAGCACCACTTTGTGTTTCTTTTTCCCTTCGTGGTTTTATTCATCATATATATATATATATATATATATATATATACCTTACCTTACCTTACAACCTTACAAAGGTTCCGCGCGATGACTTCTCATTTCGCGAAGGTCAAGCTTGACGCCCCTCCTCTCGAGTTGGCCTGGTGAAGTAGTGAGTTGGATTGTTGCGCTCTCCACCTCACATAGCCAGGTACGCCCGGCTCATCGGAGATTGTTCTGAGCCAGGCGTCTAGTCTTCTTTTGAAGATTTCCACTGCAACTCCCTTCGTGTTTCTTAGGTCTTTGGGCAACTGATTAAACAGTTTTGGTCCTCTCACTACAAAACTATTTTCTTTCAGGGTTAAGTATGTTCCCTGTCTCTCCTTCAATTTGGGAATACGACACAGTCTACCGCTTCTACTTTCCACCGTTGTTTGGGGAGTTATGGGATTCAGAGTAAGATTAGGGACTAGTTTCTCCATTATTTTCCAAGTGTAAATAATGGTGTATCTCTCTCTTCTCCTTTCCAGTGAATATAGGTCTAGTTCTCGTAACCTTTCCCAGTAATTTAGTTCTTTGCACCCATTGATCTTGGCTGTGAAGCTTCTTTGGATCCCCTCCAGCTGTCTAATGTCTTTTTTTTATATGGGGATGTTAGGACCGAGCAGTATTCCAATTTGGGTATTATCAGGGTTTTCAGTTGTGTGTGTGTGTTTGTTTAGTTTTAATGTAATAGCAGTTAAAGAATTAGGAAAACTAAAATAATTTCCTTTATATTATGTAATATGAATGCATGTCACGTTGTTGGTTATATTGCAAAATAAATATGAATTGGCAACTGCCCTTTTATGTGTGTCTGTATGTGTGTGATGTTTTAAAACCTTAAAAAATTCTCTCTTTGACACTATTCAGATTTTGGACTGGCAACGAATTTTCTTGTGTTGTTCGTGAACTTAAAAAAAAAGAGTGTACCAAAGGGGCTGTTAATGAGTTTTTGTGAAGTTATTGAAATATTAAGTTTTGTGTCCTTTTTGTGGTGTCTTGAGATAAATACAAACCTTTTTAGTGGCTAGAAATTGTGAAGTGTAAAAACTTTTTAAAAATTATATTATTTTAAATACTAAATTTATTAGCTTCAAATTCATACAATTTGTTTCCTCCTTCCAAAAATAGAAACTGTTGAGGAAATCAACTCTGTCTATTAGTGTGGGTTTTATTGTCACATGAGTATGTGATGTTGAACAAAAAAATATTTCGTATTTTATGCATTGTAAGAAATGTCTATTTTTATTGAGTGTTTATGCTTCAATTTTAAATAAGTATTTAATATGTCTGTAAATTACTGGACGAATTCTATTTATTAAAGAGTGAAACAGTAGTTCTCAATTTTTTTTCATTGTGAGCACTGCGATGACTTGAACTTATATATATATATATATATATATATATATATATATATATATATATATATATAAATTGCTTGATTTATATTTAGATCAATATATCTAAATATAAATTGCTTGATTTATATTTAGATCACTATATCTAAATATATCTTCCTTGTTTATATTAGATAAATACATCTAAATATAACTTCCTTGTTTTTATTTAGATTACATGGTAATATTTGACATGTCAAGATTTCCGGGACATAAATTTGTTATCTCAAGAATATCGATCACAACCAAACTGCTGGTCCAAATAATCGCACTATTGGTCATTCTAAGCTATTTACTGTTTACTGTAAATAATACAAGTAAGTATTGTGATTATAATAATGTAATTGGTAATTAATTATCAGTCTCAAGATTTTATTGCATATACAGAGGATTGACAAAAGTAAATAGACATCACGATGATTGTTTCCAAAAATAATTGGCAAAGTTCGTCAATGGAATGCCAGAACGCGAGTCAGCTTTACTTAGTATAAAGGGGAAAGCAAAACGATTCTAAATATGTTGATTCAATAAATCTGTTATTTTATTTATTGACTTTTATTAACAAATTAAAAGTTATGGAAAAACTGAAGGTGTCTATTTAATTTTGTGAACCCTCTGTGTAATAATAAGAGAAAGCCGTAATAAAAGAAAAAGGTTCATTATTGAGCAAGAATTTTTGGTCAAAGTATATATGACCATCTTCAGGTGTAAAGATGGTCACATGTAGTTTTAACTGGAAGCTTGGGCTTATATGGTAAGACGAGATTGTAGATAGCGGTCGAACAGGAAGGTACTCCGTGGTGGACGTCAGGCGGAAGAAAGGGAGTGCTGGAACTCCAGTTTCTCCTGTCACTGTCCTCTTCAGATGATTTTTTTCTCAGTGCCTCATCTACTTTGTGAGTAGTCCATCATAATCTCAAACACACCGCGTTCTTCTTCTACTCCTCACTACACGTACATGCACCTTACACAGGACACAAGCTTTTCAAAATTAAAAAAAAACGAGGAGTAACATTTTTCGTTTGGCCCTTGGCCCCTCCTTCCTGCATAAAAAAGAAACACACATGCATTTTACACACTACACAATTTAGCCAAAATTTATATTTAAAAAAAAATATGGCAGCGTGAGCTTCTTATACCTTGATTTTGAGATGAGCTTTTTGTCGACGGATTATTCATTCTTTGGCTTAGGTTAAGTTAAAGTTAAATAAGGTTAAATTTCATCAAATTCGTTTAGGTTAGATTAGGTTAGTAAAATTTTGGATTAAATGTCCCATTGACGCTTTGCATTGGTACCTATGTGGGTATCTATAGGTCCTTTTTTGTCTCTTATTATTTATTATAGTAAATAGTATCATTTAAACTTTTTATTTTGAAGATGAATTTATTACATATTTATTACATATTTATTACATATTATTACATATTTATTACATATTATTACATATTTTGTTATATGTTAACTGTATTTTGTGATGAAGATAAATGAGGTCTGATAATGAAACTCATTGTACACAATTCAATTTTGGTATTAATTCCAAATGTTTTGTTGGGAAACGTATTCTTTTAGAATTTAGGTTTTGTTGTTGTTTGATGGGGGTCATTCAATTTCCTTCGCAACATCAAAGGTCATATGTCGGAGAGGACCTACAGCTTTACGTGAGCTCAGAACCATCCTCCATACACTGAACGCAGACGAGGTACCCCCGACTCACTGTCGCTAACTTCGCAGATCGACGTGAAGTGGTATGGTTTCAACACTGACCACGACGTAATCCGGAAACGGTAATGTAGACTCGTATTTAATTCCCGACTTTTCTTTTTTAACAGAAACAATTTCTTCCACCTTCAAAAAGCAAAAGGTGAAAAAGATAAATTCTTTTCCACATATCCAAAACTTAGATCTTTCAAAGGTAATGTTTCTTTTATTCGCTGTAATTTAACTTATGTTTGAAACAACTCCTTTAAACTTAAATTAATTAACTGTATAGGGTAGGAATGACGATAGTATTGATTGTGTTATAATTAAAATGCAACATAAAAAAAAAATATGAATGGTTTTCATATGTAATTATTAGTATGGTATATAGCAAATATTAGTATGATTAACTATAATACATGAAGATGTCTGAAAACTAAACAATACGTTATTTTCTAAGAGAAGAACCTATTGTTTTTTGATAATAGTCGTCGAGGAGAGTCAAAAACTGATACAATTCTCAGGCCAACTGATACGTCCCATGTTACTCGTGTATTAATTTTACCAACATCATTGGGATTGAAACCCCTTTTACTTGACTGTTTCACTTCGTTTATGGGGAAACGGTTTACCAGTAGTATGGGTACAAAAAGAACAGCCGGCGCCAGTGCCTGACACTGAGGAGTGAGGGTGGCACTGAGGGGGAAACGGGGGTATCACTCTCGGAAGAAAATTTAAAAATCGCTGATAAGATCTTTTAATGAAAACAATTGAAATAATAATTACGTCATAATACGAAGTTTACTGGTTTACTAGCCAGAGCTGGGCATTTGCGGCATATTTTGCGGTACTGCGGTACTTGCGGTACCACCGCACTACCACCCCGGGCCCCCATAACGCAGTACCGCAAAGGATCGCTGAAAGTACCGCAGTACCGCTACCGCATTCAAATTTCCGCGTACCGGTTTGGTACCGGTTTGGTAGTGCAGCAGTACCGCAGTACCGCAATATGCCGCAAGTGCCCAGCTCTGTTACTAGCTACCATCTTAACCCTTTGTCGCGCAGTGTGACTTTACTAATTTTGTTCTGGCTAACGCCAGACGATTTTATTCAGTCCAGAAAAGACCTCTGTACAGTAAAGGGTTAATCCTTTACTGCACAGAGCTACTACTCGGAAACAATGTTGCTGATCTTACGGTATATATATATATATATATATATATATATATATATATATATATATATATATATATATATATATATTGCATCTCAGTTACGTAATTCCATGCAATCTCATGTAATCCTATGAAATCTCATATAATTACATCACCTCATGTAATCTCGTAATCTCATGTAATAAATATGTGCGATACATACTGCATATATATATATATATATATATATATATATACACGGTGTTCCATAAGTCCGGTTTCATAGGAAAATTTATTTTAAGTTAAATTTACAAAAGTTATACGTTAGAACTAAAATATATGTTCAAATTGATGTCTTGTTTTGTGATTTTTTTTTTTTTGGTTGCAGGTAGAGTAACACGCAATAGCTAATATTGAAGAGAGTTTGGCTAATGCTAGAAGCATGCAAAAGAACAATTTCTGCCTTTTCCTGAGGAGTGTAACTCGCTTCCCTATTACAGGCTATTAGCCATTGCGTGTTATTCTACCTGCAACCAAAAAAAATGGTCCCAAAACAAGACATCAATTTCAACGTTTATTTTAGTTCTAATCAGGGATGGGAAACCGAAATGAATTTCGATTCGAGTTTCGATTTCAGTTCATAGTTTTGAGAAATATCGATTTCGGTTTCGATTTCGGTTTTTTCATTTTTTTTCGATTCCGGTTTTTTTTTCGATTTCGGTTTTTCATATCGATTTCGATTCGAGTTTCGATTTCGATTTCAGTTTTTCAGATTTCAATATAATATGTTCATTATTTACATATAATATGAGCTTTTATCTATTATTTCTGCACACTTATTCCAAATAAAAAAGTTGTGCTATTGGATGATTATTTACATTTAATCAGTACTATATCTTGAAGTTGTCTTTCTTAAAAGAAGACGTTTGCGAAATAACAACTTCACTTTCTTTTCGTCTATTTATATAAAGCGTAATTTGATCTTTATATTTATGAATAAGTCAGATCTTTGTACTCAAATGATCTGAATTTTGGAAGGATTAGGATTATTCCTGACTTATCTTCCAAAGTATCATAAAATTCCAACAAGTGACTGTCATTAGTGGTTCTCAGCTCATTTAGAGGATAACAAAATTTCCCAGGCAATGATGTTTCCGGCGAATGACATGGAATCCTCCAATTGATATTGGTTTCTAATTCTCTCTTTCTCATAAAGACGCTCTTAGTTGCTGCTAAATACTCTTAGGGACCCGCCTAAAACCGCCCTCCTTTGAGGGAGGAGAATATATTTATCAGATCAACGCAGTCAAAGCACCCTGTTTCTATTTATATATATAAAAAAATCAGGGATAAATAAACAAAACTGGATGGAATGTAAGGAAGCTAATACATCTTAAAATTTCACGCCTTTATGTTACCCTATTTGAGGAGTCAGGTATCATAAAAGTAGCCCTGTCTTTAATCCCCGGAAGTTGGTGAACTCTCCTTTAATAGAAAGCAGTTTGAATATTAAATTTTATTTCTTAATTTCGGTTTGAACTGATATTTTTTATCGATTTCGATTCCGATTCAAGTTTTTTTATTCTTTTCGGTTTCGGTCTAAATTTCGATTTCGGTTTTTCCAAAAATATCTGTTTCGGTTTTTTTTCGATTTCGCTTCAAGAAAAAATATCGTTTTTATCGGTTTATCGATTTCGATTTCGATTCGGTTTCCCATCCCTGGTTCTAATGTATTATTTTGTAAATTTAATCAAAAAATAAATTTTCCTATGAGACCAACGGACTTATGGGACACCCTGTATATTACACGAATTCTTCTGTCCCCCATTGCTCTTATCTTTAACTTCGCCCCGTCAACACTGACTGAGCATTTATTGGAAGGCATCTCGTCAAATTCTTATTAATTTGTCTAATGAATTTTTACTAAACTCTTTTATAGTGCGCAGAGATAAAGGTTAGTTAAATAAAGCTTATAAGGGGTTAAAAAAACCTTAGCCCCCCCCCCCCCCAATTTGCAGCTTACATGTTTACTTATATCGAAATAGTTTTTAGTGATTATAAAAATATATAAAGTTCTATATTTATTGCAGGTATTAAAATTACTCTAGCTGATAAAGTGATAATATAATGGCTTCTCAATTAATTGGTGACTCGGAGAGGCAACGTGTGATAGATCGCATACGAGCAATAACATTTCGGGAAGCTCGTGATGCTGGAGCCACCTTTATAACACGTTCATGGGTTGCCAAAAAGTTGCGAAGAAGTGAGGACTTCGTCAAAAGAAATTGGAATAAAACTTTGGATGAATGTGAAATGGATACAACCAAATCTGGGCGCCCAAATTTGCCATTCTCTCAGGAAACAAAGGACATCATTGAAAGCGGTACGCGTAAGCGAAAAAACAGCTGTGCTAAACTTTCTAGAGAGATCGAAGTGTTGAGAGGAAAGATCGTTAGTGGTGAGATCATTCGACTGTACCGTCACAGGCAAGGTTTAAAGCCTTGGCATGAACTTCCAAAGCCAAGAAAAACTCAACTTAACATCGATGACAGAATGTGGTTTGCCCATTATCTTGAAGATTGGGATGTGGATGATTTCATGCATTTAGATGTCTCCGATGAATTTTTTGTTTACGTAACACGTCAGCCTAACTACCAAAATGATCGAGTGTGGGCCACAACACCAGATGAAATCGATGACAATGAACATTATCGCGAATTATTAAAAAGTCCAGACTGTGTTGGTGTGTTTGTTTTGTTCACTGCAAAGAAGCTCATGTGGGTGCTGAAGCCAAATGGTCAGAGTTGGGATGGACAGTATTTTCGTGATATTATTCTATCCCAGCATGTCATTTCTTTTCTAAGAAACCCAAACAATGTTATGGATGTCGATCAGGTCACACTTCTGCACGATAAGGCCCCCTGCTTTAAGGCATTAGCCACTCAACAGTTGTTGCGGAGCCCTGAGATCGATTTGTTTGGAAATGAAGAATGGCCTATCAATAAGAAAATATATTGGCCTACAAATTATATTACAACTTTCTTTGGTGGACCCCCGTAAGCTCTCTATTCCAATTCCCCCGAATCACAGTAAAATTTTATGGATCACTCCGACCAATTCACGAAGAAATGCATTCTTATTAGTGCGTACATTCGATGCCCCTCCTAAAGTAGGTGGACTTCGAACCTTTCGTCCTCCACCTCCCGAAGTTATAAAAGATCGAGGAGCCTCGATTTATGGGTTTTCTGCTCCTCTCCTGTGCTTCATCAACTCGGGCTCAGTGATCGATTGTTCAGTGACACTACCTCTTCTTAGAAATTATTAAACTTCTGCCGCGGTAGTAAATTTAAGAAACAGTAAATCTTTAACTTTGCTCAGTTTTGAACTTGCTTCAACTTAGTCATTGAATTCAGTTATCGTGGTCGTTATCCATACTTTTAAGATTTTACTTTAAGTCTCAGACTAAGAATTATTTACATTTCACTTCTTCCATAATTTCTCAAAGGAAATTACGGAATCAATCAATCAATCAATCACTCAAACTTAAACTTAAATTTTGTCATAAATTTGTTTCTTATTAATTGTGAAATATGGGTGAAATTATTAAAATCAAATAAGTGAACTGCAATGTTTCCATTCACCGTAATTACCTGTCTAACTCAATTCTCTGAATAAATTATAAGCATTGCGTTGCGAAAGAGTCAGACATTGAACACGAAAGTGACATTCTGAGATGACGTAATTACTGGAGGTAAGAGTGGTGAAAAAGCAAAAGGGATTAGTATTATGGTGGGATTTGGGGAGACAGAATTTAGGTGTTTTGAAAACCTGCCTCTAGAGGGGAACCCTGGAGCCCTCATCACTGTTTATGAGGGACCCCTTCCCTTAAGTTCACCACCTCCCTTTATAAGGCTTCACCGTCTTTCATGAAGGGACCCCTCCCCTTGGGTTCCTCGTCTTCCATTATGAGGTACATTTTACGTCACGCTCTTTCATGAGAGGTATTTGTAGATTTAAAAGGAAAAAACAAACAAGCAAACATTCGCTGACGAGATGTATTTGTGACAGGGTTAATCCAGCCTCAGGTTAGATTGAGTTGAGGAAAAATAATTTTTCATGGTTCTTTTCACGCAGCGTTTTGCTACCGTGCCACAGCGACGCGTCCGTTTTCGTTGAACCCGTAACGTTTTAATCTTAAAGCACATCACTTCTGCTCGCGTTCAAGGAAGAGTATTTTGGCATGCAGGGAAACAACATTCTCATGCAACAGACTGATATACAGGGTGATTCAAAAGTCAGGTTACATAGGGAAATACTGTATTATGTAATGATACAGGGGACTAGTCACATCACATGTTCGATATGGCCACCGTTAACGGCAATGCACTTGTGCAGCCAGCTAGGAATATCACATGAATACGCTCCTCCTTCGAAAACATCTCATAACTCATTTACCTGCAAAGAAACAGAAAAGCCCTATGTAACCTGACTTTTGAATCACCCTGTATATCATTAGAAATTGAGCGGAAAAAAAATTTAAAAATAAAAATGTTATAAACAAAATAAACATCATACAAGAAAGTTGTGTTGTATTCTCGAAGGCTATTTTTATTAGCATTATGCCATATGAGGGGTCCCGCGTCTTAAGGTACCTAAGCGCCAAAATTAAAATTCGCCACAAATCGCCTCCAAAGTTCAGCAATATTCTCGCAATAGTATCTCTGTTATTAATTGAGCTAGAACGTTCATTTTTGGCTAAATTAGAGTTCTAAGTATGCTAATGAAGATGTTGATGAGTTTTTGGAATAGATTTTCATATTTTATATTTTATATATATATTTTTTAATTTTTTGATTTTCTTATTATGTCGAACTTTGGGTGAACTTTTGGCTGACGATAGAGGTGAAAAAAAGTAGTGCGCTTCATAAGGTTTTCAAACATACTTCTAGTGTCGTAAGGTCATTATAACCCAAACCACGCGATAGAGGAAGGGTGAAAATAGTGATATCCATGAAAAACACGTTTTCGCCTGTGGTGGCGCTTAGGTACTTTAAGACGCGCGACCCCTCATATAGCCACATGGATGTTATTTATTTCAATTTATACGTTAAATACAGAAGTTACGGGGCGAAAGGCAAAAATAAGGCTAATTACAGTATATTTTCTAAACAATTTTTTCATTAATATTTCTTTGATATGAAATTCGTTTGATAGAAATATTAAATAAAATTAAAATAAATTACATTTTATTTTCATTATAGTTGGGTAATTTGTGTCTTTCTTAATTAAAAATCATTTATTCTCTCAATTGGATAGACTGATGTTTTAGCGTTTAAACCTCATACCTGTTTATTCACCTCTAAACATCCACTTAAACATTATTATTATTATTATTATTATATATGTCGTGATGGTTTTCTGCTCGAGTGCAGGAGTTGATGATGGACTGAATACTGTAAGTGGTCGCCTCGTTTGGTAGACGGCCATGAAAAAAGAAGGAAAAGCTTACGCCTAGAATGCACCCTTTAAAAAGGGTGCAAATTAATGTAAACCCTTAAAAAGGGTGCAAATTAATGTGACCATCGTACAAAAATATGATTTTCCATAGTTTTTAATGAAAAAACAATGAAAGCTTTTTAAATGTAATTTTATGAATAAGTTTAATTATTTATGGTATACACTACGTTACTGTATCATCTGAAACATTGTTGCAGCATCTTTTAAGGCTATTGCGGCATCTTTTAAAGTCGAGCTTGTCATTCAGTTTCTGCTTAATTTAGTTTATTCTTGTCAGTCATCAGAATCAGTACGTGTGATTTCTATGCTGTGTGCGCTTCAGAGTTGAATTTGGACATTACACCAGGAAAAAGAAATAAAATAATCACTTTGCACAGAAATTGCCAATGCAATCAAAGTTAGTGTGGGAGCGGTCAATAAGATTATTAAGAAGAAACAAACCACGGATACAATATCGTCATCAAAGAAAGGCAACTGCGGAAGAAAACGGAAAACAACACCCGGAGATGATACAAAATTAATACGAATGAACAAGCAGGATCCCACAAAAACTAGTAACATGCTTAACCAGGAATTAGCAGCATCAAATATCCAGGTATTATCATCAACTGTAAGACGTCGATTGCTGGTGGTGGGACGCAAAGCCGAGAAACCTATGGAAAAACAATTGCTAACAACAATAATGAAGACAAAACACTATGCGTGGGCCAAGAAATATGCTGGTTTGTCAAAAGATTGGTACAATGTATTATTTTCAGACGAGAGTAATTTTTCTTGTTCAAGGTCAACAAAATCGATTTGTACGCCATTCAATCAATTCCAAAATAACCAAACTGTGAAACACCCAGAAAAGAAAATGTTCTGGGGTTGTTTTTCTGCACGATGAACTGGCTCATTAGTGCTTGTGGAAGGCATGAGGAATAGTAAGCGATATATTGAGGTTCTAGAACCATGGCAAACCAGAGCTGCAGAAACTGTTCCCAAAGGGGGTTTTCCAATAAGATCTGGCACCATGATATATATCAAAATGCGTTAAGGAATTCTTAAAGGTGAACAATATCACCTGTTTAGACTGGGCGGGAAACTCGCCAGATCTAAATTCAATCAAAAATCTATGGGACATATGCAAGACTCAACTTCAAAAATTGGACTGTACAGTGTACAACTACAGTAAATCAAAGCTGATCGCGTCTGTCATCCAAGTTTGGTTTCATGGTGAGGAATTAAAGAAAATCTGTGAAAAACTGGTACACTCTATACCAGTGATGCACAAACCCTGGCCCGCGGGCCAAATGTGGCCTTTTCAGTGGCTCCACGGGTCTTTTCAATTCAATGAAAAAGAGAATATAAAAGTGACCCAATTTATGACTTAGATGGAAAGTAAGTAGGCTAATACATTTAGTTATTTTCTTCGCTTGGCCCTCACATCAAAAATGTTTGTGCACCACTGCTCTATACCAAGGTGTGTTTAAGACGGTATTAAAGCTAAAGGTAACTATATATCATATATTAAGGTTTGTTCCACTCTTCAAAATATATGCTGTTTACGGAATATTCTGTTCTTTTTTTATCCTGTTCACATTAATTTGCACAATACTGTATAAAGTTTTATGAGGAGTGTAACTTATGTGCCGTTTTTTTCCAGCAATGTATTTGAACATTAATAATTTCGACAAAAAGTGAACTCCTAATAGTAAATAAATGAATGAATTTATGTGAAGTAATAAATAAGTGAATGAAAAATGAAGTGAATTCATTAAGGAATAGGTAATATACACCTTTTAAACTCCCAGAGTGGAATAGAGATCTCTTTCTCTCTCTCTCTATCTCGCTAAAGAGAACAAAGAAATAATGATATCAATATTTATCGATTTGAGTAAGGTGTTTGATGTAATAGACCATAATATTCTGTTTAATAAGTTATATCGTTACGGCTTTATAGGAGCAATTCTTGATTGGTTTAAAAGTTAACTGTCCAACAGATTTAATTTTGTATCAGTAAATAAAGTTTGTTCAGCTAAAGTGCTTGTCTCAGGGTTCAGTTCTGGTTCCACTGTTATTTTCATTATACAGTATATAAATAACTTTCCACGTTAATCTGATATTAACATTATACCATCTCCATAATGTTTGCAGATGATACAACTGTATTTTCACGCAAAGATATTAATTCCGTTAAGAATATATTTAGCCCAGAATAATAAACTCTTCCTAAATATCACTAAAACAGATTTCATGATTTTTACTAATAAAAGAAATGCGTATCTTCATGAACTTAATGTTATTGAAATCGCAGTAAAGGAGTGTCTGTAACAAAATTTCTTGTTGTGTTGTGATGCTAGACAAGAATCTGCATGGCACGATCATGTAAATTAAATCGCAAAAAAAAAAAAAAAAATTTCAAGGAGCTATACCCTCAACCAGGGGAGTCGATTGCTCTAAAATAGTGGGGGGGGGGGGGACACTTCGCCTTCAAACAGCGAATCAAACAATACTCTGAGTAGCTGTTGCATGTAATATATCAATGTCGTAATTTACCATTTATCTGTTTTTTGTATTTTTCTCAGCATGTTGAAAAAAAAACAATTCTATTTAATCATTTTATGTCTTTTTTTATTTAAACATTTTTTTTTTGCAGAAATAAGGAACGCAATACAAACTATTTATAATATTTAACCTTTCATGTAACATAATATCACACATATGTTTTACCGAAACAAACCTTTTATTACCTGTAGACAACAGAGGTCAATGTACAGTGCTTACAAGAAGTCTCACGCCTCTGTCTCGTCCCAAGCTAGTCTGTTAGTATAAAATGGGCGGTCCTTATGGCAGCGGAGGTGTGTTCGGATTGGTGCACATAATTGCTCTAACCCCATCAATGACGTCCACATTATCTTTATGTTAATCACTCTATCTATTTATATATAGAGACATACTATATATAGATATATATAGAGTATGCAGGGGATAACGTGTCTCAGTCCCAGCTATGGTAGTTGTCTTACAATTAACAGTCCCAAGTGCAAGTTACGTTAACACCTCCACATAAACTACCCTGGACTAAAATAACATACGTGAAGCCCTTACCCAGAAACCATTTAAAAGGTGTGATTTAAAAGCTCTCTCCCCTCTCTCTCTCTCTCTCTCACTCTGATCACACCGCATCCCATCAGAGGTCTTCAGCAGGGACATCAGCAATGTATCCATATAGCGTTAATAATAACCGAAACTCGGGGAAAATATACTCTCTGCCTTCCGCTCTATCCCAAATCTTTTTCTCTTAGTAACCTCTTAATATAAACTAATCTATCATATTTTGCGACTTTTTAACTCTGGTAGGATTCAATTCCATTCCTATAGTGTAAGAGATACTTAAATTCATGTGTGTATTATGCCATATGTTGTGCGTAATAAATCATTTTTAAATGGTTGGAGCGTTCAAGGTCATCTGTAATAATTAATCTATTGACTACCCCTCAAGCCCACTCTCAACACTTAGATTCCCCTAAGACACAGGCGTCTTCAAGTAACATGAATGCGTAGAGATCTAAGGTGTTAGATTCCATATTATATAATTTATGTGCTAGCTTTAAGAACGCTGACATTGAAGGATGGAAGGAAGGGACAGTAAAAGCGATAATAGGTTTAATGAAGGAAGTGGAATGAGGATGGAGGTAAGCGTTGCTATGTCGAAGGAAACGAGGTTGGGTGGGGAATTACGAAGGGAGGAGGAAAGGGAGCCAGAGATTATTAATCTAATTCTGCCACCACGTTCTCCTGATATGAATCCGATTGAAAACCTTTGGGCAATAATGATTAACGAATGGGAGCAACGCAATGAAAGAACATTTGAAGCACTTTTAATTCACACGAGGAATAGTTGGGAGAGCTTACGCCGAACACCAAACATTCCTTACAATCTGGCCTCTTCTATGCCGCAACGATTGCAAGAAATTATTGATGCCGGAGGAAGCTATACGAAATACTGATGTTAAAGCCATGACGTAAATGTGTATCGAATATATATTTATGTTAATATAGAATTTTATTATATTTTTATGTTTGACATCTATGAAAGTATATATTGTGACCATGAAAGAACTTTACTTATCCTTAGTTAGAATCTTTTCTTGCAATGTCTACGCTCGTGGAGATGATAATATATGCATTGTTGAAACAAACTAAGAGAAGGTAATAGTTTCAGGAAAAAAATAAAAACTGGCAACATCGAGGCCATCACATGTTTATGGGAATTGTCATATGATATGCTACCAATAAACTCTTATATAGTACTACCTATATACATTATACAGTATACTATATTACGTAATAATTACGATGAACAAATCAATTGCAAATTTCTCTGATTCACGGCCCACCAGTCTTGCTTTAGACTAATGACTTTCATAAGATGGAAAAGGTTTAACATAGTTCGCTTAATAGGTTACCACTTAAAACAATGGATAAACTATCTATTAGTGAGACGACCGTGACTTCCTCGAAATGCGAGCGTGTGAGAGGTTCACTGAGGAATTTGGTCATTAGATTCTTCACGTAGGATATGTATCACAAACAACAATATTGACAACAATTTCCAACAATTACTTAATATCAATCATTGCATTTCAGCAAATAATTTAGACCTGCGTCAAAATAACTTAGGTATCATGCCATGATTTGGGATATTTGTCGAATTAGTCGTTCTCTATAGTCTACAGTATATATTGAGACGGTATAATGTAATGCCCAGCTAATATTATGATGACTAGGATTGCTCCATAACCATCTCAACATCCCGAAACTTGGTCATTCTGCTTCTTAATCATTTGTATTTTAAACACTAAAATGTAGCAGAAGTGACGTAATAATGGACGTCATTGATTGGGTTAGAGCAGTTATGTGCACCAATCCGAATACACCTCCGCTGCCATAAGGACTGCCCATTTTATACCTAACAGACGAGCTTGGGACGAGACAGAGGCGTGAGACTTCTTGTAAGCACTGTACATAAGCTGATAACAAAATATGTTTGTGAAATATAAAACAAATAAACTGCACTTTGATCACACTTTGATATTGAAAATGATACGTAACAAAACCGTTTATTTAACATATTTCCACTTCGCGTACTTATGACCAAGAACACACAAATGCTACTTGCAATTATTAAAATGCAAATTGACTGCTAAATTCCATGATAAATATACACTGGTGTTCATGATAATAATTTATAATATTGCTATTACATTTGCATATGCATATAATACGACATATAACGTCTTATTAGGTGCCATTAATAGTTAGCATTTATAGCAATTCATCCAGGAAAGTGGGACGACAACTGATAGGTTGTCCCCCCTTTGTAAACAGTGGGGGGGGGGACATGTCTCCTGCGTCCCCTCCCCCGCAATCGACGCCCATGCCCTCAACAGGTATTATTAGCCCTGTATCATACTCTTATTCTTCTTTAATTAATGTTAGTAGTATGATAGAAAAAGGGCAGAGGAATTTAGGGTGCTTTAAATCCTGCCCCTGGAGGGGCCCCCTGGAGGCTTTCGCCTCCGTTATAAGGCCCCCTCCCCTTCCTTAAGTTCCTAACCCATTTATGGGGCCTCATAGGTCTTAATGAAGGGTATTTGCACCTTGCGGGCCCCCTCCTCCTTGGGGGGGGGGGAATCCTGTGGAGTTCTTTCATAGTCTTTCATGAGACAAAATCAGACAAAAACAAACAGACAAACAAACATTCGAGTACTTTTTGTTCCTGCACGTTCTGCAGGAAGAGCAACATACTCACACATCAGATTGATTTTCTGTATCAGAGCTTGACATTCAATTTTGAACCTTATACTCTTAAACAATAGAAATGAAAACTTAAAATAAATAGCTGAAAAAAGGGTTTAATAAACCTAACGAGATTATGCATTGACCTCAAAACATACAAGAGGTTGCGTTGTATCCTCAAAGCATATTATTATATTCCAATACCATATTATCTCTTCGAGTATAATTCCGTTTTCGTATGTTAAGTAATACAAATATCACAAAAAACAAAATCAGGTTAAACACGTTTTCAATCAAAAACAATTTTCTTTATTTAATATCTGTATTATGAAAAATAAAATGAAGATTTATTATTTATTATTTTAATTTAAATAAATTAATTTCGCTCTTTTTTTAAAGGGAAACTGATTTATTTTCATCCGCTCTGAAGCTCAAATACAAGAACTTTTTATACATTCATAACATGCTTAATTGTTTATTTACTTTTAAATATGTAGTTTTCTGTTATTTACATCGATATATAAATATCTTCTGGTATGTGAACTAATAATTTTACTGCACATCAAATTTCGTTATATAATTGCGTGTGTTAAAAGAAATTTCTCTTTAAACGCTAAAGGCAACGTAATTTAAAAATTTTAATGATCTGCTATTTCTATGTACTGTAATATTATTATTATTACTGCTACCAATTATTGGCAATAAATTACACAAGTATTCATCATGAATAGCAAATATTATCATAGCTATATATATATATATATATATATATATATATATATATATATATATATATATATATGTGTGTGTGTGTGTGTGTATATATATATATATATATATATATATATATATATATATATATATATATATATACACGAGGAGTGATCAAAAAGTATCGATAATTTTATTGCTACGGACAAAAGAATGCAAATAAGAAATAACCGTTTACATATGTGAGTCTTCCTGCCCTCTGGCGTCTGCAGTCTGAAGCAAAATCTGCTACCATGAGTCTAGTTGGTTGGAGCGCTTAAAGGGAGGATATGTTTTAGCAGTACTAAGTTACCCATTTTGCTAGCACCAACATTTGATGGAGACAGGGCACAAGACCCATCCTTCATTGAAAATTTGAGAATTCATTAGGTAGTAAACCTTGTATTCCTCTTGTTGATAAGTATAGATAGTTAATTAGTTTCCTTAAAGGTCCGGCCTATAACATGATAGGCTATTTACCAGTTGTGGGTTCATATGAAGTAGTTATTGATCTCTTGAAACGTAATTACATTATTGAAGATGAGATTATATTAGAATTATCTTAACAAATTATCGATTTCCACCCGTAAAAGTTAACCATAACGGTATGGAAAGATTTTATTCAAAATTAGAAACTATTATGGGGCAACTGGTTAACAATGAGTTAGATGTTAAAGCTTCATCCTGGCTCATACAAGGTGCAGTGCTTAGGTGTCTCCCTTTGAGGATTAAAGATGTTATATTTTAAAAGACGGGGGAAAATTATCTTAAGCTTGATGACATCAGAAAACACTTTCCAACTATCCTAACTAATTTCATACTGAGAATTAGTTCAAAACAAAATAACCCCAGGCTATGAATAAACCAAAGATTGGGGCTTATTTTGTGTTGAAGGTTAGCTCTCCTTTGCTTAAAATCAGAAATAGGTTTATTTGGTGTTAAGTCATTCAAACGACTCTGTAGTCTCCTCATGTGGTGTTCAATTGAGGTTATCTGATAATCCTTATCAGAGTAATAATCTGTAAGTTGTTTATCAGCCGTTTCAGGTTCAACTAACTTTGAAATATTCTTGTTAATGGATATTATACCCCTCTTAAATTTATTCAGATTAAAAGTTAGAAGCTCTAAATCTTCCTTGCCTGGTTGTGTAATATTATTAAAAGTGTTGATGGCCTTAGTAACAACACCCAACTTCCCACGCCTCTTCCTTTTTAATTGTTGCAATTCATCACTGTCCATGTTTAAGTCAAAATAGTTTAACTAGGTATTGTAATGAAATAATAAGGTGTGAAGAAATTGACCGAGATGAGAAATCAAATAAATTGAATAGTCAGACAGTCAGCCAAGTTTTAAATACGGAAATGGGTTATCTGTTGCTTAAAGCTTAAATTGTTTCCAATAGGTTGTTGGAGACAGTAGACTATCGGGGCTAAGTGCAGGACATTCAACCTGTAACATCACTACTGGTAAAGAAAATATTTGAAAAACTTATGACTAGTACTCAGGAGCACGCCTGTTTCTCAAACAGAGCCCCACAGTAATAATTGATTTATTTATCCTTAAAATATACCTTCATCTGTAAATCATGAAAAAAATTACGGGGAACAATATTAATTACACTAACTATATATATATATATATGTATATATATATATATATATATATATATGTGTGTGTGTGTGTGTGTGTGTGTGTAGAAAAATTACTATTTAAGGTGTATATTAATGGTTTAATTGCTTCAACTAAGGGAAAAAGTTGGGTGTTGTATAGATAACAAGAAGATAAAATGTCGACGCCAATAATATGATACTAATAAATCCTGTAAATGATTGGAATGTCTTCTAAAAATCTGCGAATTATGTGCTCAGAACCATCATATCCTTTTAATGTCACAAAACAAAATTTGGGGAAATTCCATCCCAAAAGCCAGTCGGTTGATATTAGTTTCAAAATGAGAAGTAAACCAAAATAGTAAGTACAAGAAATTAATTCTAGAAGGTTAGTGTGGGTTGTTCGCACATATAGTGATTGGTATCGGGTATAGGTGACCCATAGTGAAAATTACATTTATAGATTGAATTAGAAAATATATTTTACTAAACAATAATAAAATATGACCTGCATACAATAAAAAAAATAATAATTTCGCGAAAAACAAGAGTACTTTTATTGTAATAGGCCATACTGGCTTTCTAGGGCTATGTATTTGGGGCAAATCACCAACAACTCCTTGAGTGATGACTCATATATAAGAAAACAATATGGAAACCTCTGTGCTAAACAAACATGATTAAAGTAACCCGATTCTGTACAGTTTGTTTGATTATAGCGGTTCATGAAATGAGATAACTCTTCAAGTTGATTTTGTTGCGCGCGCGCGCGCGTGTGTGTGTGTGTGTGTGTGTGTGTGTGTGTGTGTGTGTGTGTGTGTACCCAAAAATATACACATCCAATATATACATAAATGTTAACCCCTCCGTCTATGGCCTTGGTTGGTTCGAAGTCGACGGGGGTTCTGGTTAGGAGGCAGCAACGGATTTGTTACTTGCAGTATTTTCTTCTATACTACTCTCCGAGTTCTTCTAAGTAGCTCGGAGGATTCTGAGAAAACTTACTAAATTCTCTCAAGATTTCCTGATGCTTCTTATAATGTATCGGGAAATTATTATTCTCTTATTTATTGACTGAGTTCTCGGACGAGAGCACGGCTCGAAGGAAAAGATAAAAAAACTCTTTTACTGTAATTTACTTCTAAAAATGTACAGGTAGTGCTCTGAATTTACAAGGGTAGAGGTTCGACCTCTTTCGACCATGGCTCAGGCCGGAATCTAAAAATTAAGGAGGCAAGGGGCCTCTGCCTCCTCCTGTGGGAGTGAAGTCTAAGAAGAAGAAGAAGTCGTAATCGAAGAAGTGAAGTTATTTTACAATTACATGCTTTATATATAATATAAATTTTGGGGGAGTGCAGTTTGAAGGTTATGTTTCCCCCTTTCAACACGTGATCAGAATTTTGAAAGATTCCAAATAAAAATTATAAAAAATAATAAAAAATAATCGTTAAACAGATAAACAGGATATAGGAAGAGGAAGTCATATTCTTAGCTTAAACCGCATATTTTTGGATCTGCTGTTTTCCTGATCCGTCGAGTTAATTAGAAACGGAAATTGAACTATGTATTCCTATATTAAGATATGCATATGAAAATTAAAAGTTTAAGGCAAGACATGACTTCATCTTTTATAACGAAGAGAGAATGCATGTAATCTAAAAAAATGATTAAGAAATTTAGTTAAAGAACAAATGGCGACATAATGTCGGGTCGGACATTGAGTACAATCCTAAGTACATCACTGAGTACGTTGTAATTTTGGTTTATTACAATTATGATTATAATTACCAATTAATTCATATTCACCTATTATCGTTAATTACAATTCCATTAAAGTACATTAATTACATTATATTAAAGTATTACAGTTAATTACAATTAAACGGTTAACTGTAGCTTTGTTTTGTTTTTACAGTGTTTCATATTTGTAGAGAATTGAGATGTTAGAAATATAATACAAAATACATGGGCATATACGGTGTATATATGTATTACTCAATATTTTTTATCTTAGAAGCGCTCGCTTTCGCTGTGGTTAGCAGAATTCGAACACTTCCGTCTTGCGAGGAGTGAAATAATTAAAATAATAAAAAAAATATAATACATGCGAACGTATTTGCATGACTTTGAACGAACAGGTACGGATGCATAAAGTTTTGTACACATTTCATAGACTGACACGAGAAAAATGATTATTTAATAAAATTGATATAGGATAATGGTCAAGATAAGATATGGACGTATGGGTGAACATGGTCGAATAACAGTTATATTGCATCATGCTAGACAGGCCATAACATATGAATAATGACGTATAGAGTATACAGTTTTTATTATTATGTTAAAGAGTTTCCATACATTGTATACTAGAGATATGATGAAGGGAAATTAATGAATGGAAAATGTGAATGGAATTAAGCTACTTTATGACGTCATAGTTATTCAAATTATGCCATACGTCAATTCATAATGAATACGCCATAGTTATTTAATTTGTACGTACAGTACAAGTCATTATTGGGAGAATTTAGAAAAAGATGAATTAAAGGAATACAGTAATGAATAAAGAAGTACAAATAAGGGTTCCAATCATGCCATATGCAGTGTTTATGCATAATCTAATAAAATTTAGGGATGAGGGTTAGATGCAAGACAACCATAATTAATTATAATAAATTCTCTAACAAATGAAAAATGGAAATATGGATACGACTAAACCATAGAAATGGTAGGTCGCATGGTTGTGACACTGAAAAAAAATAGAAAGCAAAACTCGAAATTCTATCCAAACTCGCTCAGGCGATTTTGGTTTCTCATGTAAAAATGAATATTGATTATTCATTGTTCATTTTTACATAAATATGTACATGTACAAGTGATCGAGGAAAAAGTTAGCGAGATTGTTAATTTATGAAGATAACAAAACTGTCAAGATTTTAATATTCATAGCTGTAGGCAATAAAACCAAATTCATGAAGCATCTCAAAGTTTAGTAGAATAGCGAATTTAAAAAATGTGTAGAAGGTTTAATGGCCCTAAATTCGTATGGAACTACTCACATATTGTAATTTGGTGGCGAAATGAGTAGAGATAAGTTAAGCGTTATGCCGCTACCCGAGTTGTGAATTCTGGCAAAAGTCATGCCCGTCGCACCACCTTAGTCCCGCAGCTTAAAGTGGAATGCAAACCCCACCCCACTATGGGCCTAAGAAATTACAAAGTCCTCGCTCGGTTTCGTACTTCCGATCTCCCGATCAGCATCTCTGCGTAGTTTAGTAGTATTGTATATACACAGTATATATATATTTGTTTATTGGTAATTTAATGTATTGGCTATTAAAGTGGAATAGTTCTTGCTGTTATCATTAATATAATTATATATATATATATATATATATATATATATATATATATATATATATATATATATATATATATATATTACGATGTTATATACATGAATTTCACTAAAGTTTTCGACAAATGCGATCACGGTATAATAGCATATAAAGTTAAACATATGGGAATGATAGGCAAAGTAGTAAATTGGGTCTACAACCAATGTTCCCTCTAATTTTTTTTAATCCGTGTGCGCAAGAAATTTTCGTTGTGCATACATTTAGATTCATGGTGAAAAATTGTGCAAACTTTTCTGAGAGCTATTATCTTCAAAATTAAATATATATAAATATTAAATACTTAATAAATATTATTTCCATAAGGTGATAGCTTGATCATTACAGTTCTATTAAATGGATATTAAAAAACTCTTTACAATATTATATATTCTTAAAAAAGAAAAAAAATTATCCATTCTAAAAATATGAATAAAATAAAAAAAGTAAAATAAAATTCAACAAAATAAAGAAATAAAATAAAAATAACATTAATTGAAAATGACTATTTTAGTTATCATTTCACAATGTTATAATCAAAATAACATTAAATGAAAGTGCCTTTCATTTAAGTATGATTATGATTTCTCCCTACGAACTTTAGCATTCGCCCATTCCAAATAAACTCTATGAAGATTAATACATCCGTCATCATTCAGGTAACTTTTAATTCGCATGAGATTGTCCAAATGATTTCCTTTCAAGCGGTTTCTTAATTTGTTTTACAGAATTCATTAAACTGAAATATTTGACATTACTTCATTTACTGTCGTGCCTCATGATACGCTTGAGCCTGTGCGCATTTTATTTTGCTGTGTGCGCGGGCTTCACAACGCGTGAGCGCGCGCACACGCGCACACCTTAGAGGGAACATTGTCTACAACTTCCTCAGAGAGCGCCTACGGGTTGTCAGAATTCAAGGTATACCATCATCGGAATCAGAAGTACGCAGTTAAGTACCCAAGGCACAGTACTGGTACCACTCCTGTTCATTATCATGCTAAGAGAGATTCACAACGGAGTAATCAGCAACAGTATAGCATCATCTTATGCAGTCGAGACAAAATTCGGCGGAAAAGTCAGTGTTACATATGAGGTGGAGGCCTTGCAGAGGGTCACAAGCGAAATATACAATTGGCCAGAAGACAACAACAACATTACATTTAACATCGCGAAATTTCACTTCTTGAGATATGGTGGAAATTAGGAACTTTGTCAACATTAATCAACTAAAGCGCTGAAAGCGCTGTTTTAACCACCGAGTATTGCAATTTAGCTTGAAGTGATATGGTAATACATAACTGGTCGACAAAATTGAACTTTTTATTTGTCACATGAACAAAAATGGGTGGATCTTA
>JAJOZX010013933.1:15000-81815 GCA_023014485.1 Bathynomus jamesi | reverse complement strand
TAATGGATCTTCTTCGTCCCAATTTTCCTCTTTTTGATGGAAGAAATATGTTTGCAAAACTTGCAGTTTTGTAGGTAAGCGGCAACAAAGTATATCTTTATTTAAATGGCCAATGAGCCAAACTTTAGTTTTAGAACGAGTAGCCATTTTTAGTTTAAAAAATTAAATTTCTGAAATAGTAAAATAAACCAGTTAAATTAGGAGATAAAAATATAACTAAAGGTTCAAGCCAATTAGGCAAAGCCTTTAATTTAGAGTTGACCAATTAAGGATAATATATTTTATCCAAAATTTTGTTTTCCTTATTATAATTTTCTCTGAAATAATGATCTAAGATTGTTTTTGTACTCTATTAACACCAAAAATTTCTTAAATAAGAAGAAATTTTTTCATAAGTTGCAACTCAAGAATTGAGTTGACCATTGATGTTCTAAGCGCGCCTATTCATTGGAAAATTTTTTATAAGTCATTAAATCTCGGGACCCCTAAATATTCTCATATTTGACCAACATTTTGCTGACATGTCTATCTGGTCCAAAGAAAGGGCATTAATGTGGAACAAGGATTTCTTCAACTTTATAATTTACCCCCATTTTGGTCCACACTAAATTATATATATATTATATATATATATATATATATATATATATAATATATAAATATATAAATATTATTCCTAGATAATCAAATATTCATTTTTACATAAGAACCAAAATCGCCTAACGCGAGTTTGGATAAAATTTTATTTGTTGCTTTCTACTTTTTTCAGTTTCACAACAATGCGACCTACCATTTCCATGGTTAAGTCGAATCCATGTTTGTATCATTTGTGAGAAATGAATGTCCCTTAATTTCATTCCCTTAAAGTACAAACAAGACAATTGACAGTTTAGATGGTTTAACATTTCCATCACAATATTACCCATATCTCCATTTTCCATTTATTATAGAATTTATTAATTACTGATGTCTTGCATCTAACCCTCACCCCTAAATTTTATTAGATTATGCATCCACATTGAATGTGGTATGATTTGAACACTTGTTTGTCTTCTTTATTCATTTACTTAATTCTTCCCAAATGTAACAATTCCTTAATATTTACTGTATACTCGTATAAGTATATTTATTTAATTGATAGTTTCACTCGCTCTTGTACCATGGCTGTAAACCCTTCATTACTGTATATATATATATATATATATATATATATATATATATATATATATATATATATATATACCGTATGTGCCCATGTACTTTGTTATACTCCTAACATCCTAATTGTCTATAAATATGAAACACTGTAAAAAAAACTAGTTAACTGTTTAATTGTAATTAACTGTAATAATATAATGTAATTGATGTACTTTAATGAAACTATAATTAACGATAATAATTTAATATAATGTAATTAATGTACTTTAATGGAACTATAATTGACGATAATAAGTGAATGTGAATTAATTGGTAATTATAATCATAATTGTAATAAACCAAAATTACAACGTACTCAGTGATGTACTTGGGATTGTACTCAATGTACGACCCGACATTGTCGCCATTTAGGAATGTATACTCGGCGATATTATTTTTTATTTTTTTTTTCCGTTGGGATAAACTTTTTATTTGCTTTCTACTTTGCCAAATAATTAATGACTTGTTCTTTTAAAAATTTCTTAATCATTTTTAGATTTAGCTTAATAATGAATCCTGAGTAACTTTTGCAATGTTCATGTTTTGTATACGTTCTCTCTTCGTTATAAAAGATAGTCATGTTTTGCCTAAGCATTTAATTGTAAATCTTAAACCTTTAATTTTTGCTCATATGCATATTTTAGTGTAAAGATGCATAGTTCAATTTCCACTTCTAATTAACTTGGCAGACCCGAAAACATCAGATCTGAAAATACGCTGTTTAATAGAGAAATATGGCTTCCTCTTCCTATATCCTCTTTATCTGTTTAACCATTGTCACAGCAAAAAGTTTACTTTATTTTTAACTATTGTGCTAAAATAATACATCCTTTCAACATTTAATAATAATGATGTTAGCGGAAAAGGGGTATATAAACCCCCATAATTTTTTCCAGGTTCATTCTGATTTAGATTACGAGGCCTGAGCATTACCTGTAACATTTTAGCAGTAAATTACAGTAAGAAATAGTCTTTATCTTCTCCTTCGAGCCTTGCTCTCTTCAGAGAACTTAGTCATTAAAATCTCCCGATACGTTACAAGAAGAATCGGAGAAACCTCAAAGAATTAATAAGCCTCTCAGAATCCTCCGAGCCACTAGAGAAGAATTCGGAGAGTGTATAGAAGAAACTACCGCAAGTAACAAACCCGTTGCTGCCTCCTAACGAGAACCCCCGTCGACTTCGAACCAACCCAGGCCATAGACGGAGGGATATATATACCGAGTGTCCGAGAATTATCTGTACAATTTTTGGCTGTTGTTAAAAGTCAACCATGAAGTGTAGAAATTCCAGTGTTGTCCCATTTTACAGAGAAACTCATTAAGTTTTTTCTGATAACAAGTTTTGACAATTTTTTTTCTTTTTTGTACGCGGGTGACAGACATTGATGATTTAAAAGCAAGAATCACAGCTGCTATTGAGCGAATTGATGTGGATATGCTGCAGCGTACATGGCAACATTTGGATTATCGATTGGATGTTTTGCGAATCACTGATGGTGCACATATCGAGTGTTTGTAACAACGTTACTTTAATAAAAGAAACTATGGAAAATACAGATTCTAAATAATCTTGTTTAAGAATTTTACGTGTGTTATCAAGAATTGTATTAAAAGATGAAATTGTACAGATAATTTTCGGACGCACTGGAATTTCTAAAAATCTTGTCAAAACTTGGTATCAGAAAAAACTTAATGAGATTCTCTGTAAAATGGGACAACACTGGAATTTCTACACTTCATGGTTGACTTTTAATAACAGCCAAAACTTGTACAGATAATTTTCTCGGGCACCCTGTATATATATATTAGTGATGTAGCGGATGTCATTTTTTTCACATCCGCGGATGCGGATGAGGATGTTTGATTTCAACATCCGCGGATGCGGATGCGGATGCGGATGTCTACATTTTCGTTATTTTTTAGGATATATTCGAGATTTGTTGTGTTTAACGTATATAATAAGTTATTATATAGAGAGAGCTGTAGCTATAATGTAGTATAATTGATTGATTGTACAATAATTGCTGTACTTTTCTCTGAACATATAAAATAATATCAAGCATCTAACTAATATAGAAATCAATTAGTGAATTCGTCTGCAAATAAATTCGTTATATTTTGTTGAGTTTCAGCCACAATTAGAAACCATAATTGTGTTACCAGGATGCGGGACGTGAACCCAACTCAAACACCCCACCGACCTCTTTCCCCAACCTCCACCCTTATAGAAAGAGATCTTTAATTAGCTTGATAACTATTTATATTAAGTTTAAAGTTTTATTAGGCATATTTATAAATGAGTAATTAAAATAAAGTAAACTAAGATGTTCATCGTTTAATGTTCAAACTTAATTATAGGAAGGTTATGCTTAAGGAACATTAATTTTTCTGCCTTTTCTGCTGCCAGTCTGTTTCTCTTTTCATCATATATTAATCCAGCACTGCTAAATAATCTCTCGCTTGGTACGTTTGTTGGAGGACAGGCTAAATGTTTCCTTGCAAGTTTACTCAAGTATGGATAGATATTCTGCGTATTTTTCCACCAACTAATAGGATTGTCACATGCAGCCAGGCGTTTTTCTTGGTGATAGCTCTCGATCATTTTTACTACATCTTTTGACATCGCGTAGGTCTCGTCATTGCTGCTTGACTCAAGAAACTGAGAGACAGATTCTGTGATAGATTTGCTTGTTGAAGGTGTTGGTTCTGTCACTGAAACTTTTATTCTTTTGGTGGGTGGCGAAGCGACAGATTCAAGAGATTGAAGCTCTTCAACTGCTTTGCCAAGTGATGATTTAACTCGTTCTAATGTACTAGGTGAAAATAACTTAGCTTTGTAACGTGGATCTAAGTAGGTTGCAATAGAGTAACTTCATACAAGAACAGCCTCTCGTCTTGTCGCTTGCATCACTTTTGCGCACAATGAACTAGTTCTATTAATATAGTAGAATTTGATAATTTCCGCTTATTAATGACGTTTTATCTCAACGGTCCACATCCGCACGAAATCCGCAGTCCAAAGTGCGGATGCGGATGCGAGAAAATGTGCGGATGTTATGCGGATGCGACCTACATCACTATATATATATATATATATATATATATATATATATATATATATATATATATATGCATGTATATATACTGTATATATATGTATATATATATGTATGTATATATGATCGCTGTTGTGTTTGAAGAATACACTATATAAGAAAGTAACCGGAACTGGGTGTTAATGTATCGTAGTTACCAAGGCGACCCAACTGTTTACCCTCACAGAATTTATTTACTGGGGTTCCTATCTCAGCTTATTTCCACTTAAATGTAAATTTATCACACACCAACTGATTATTATTATTATTATTACTAGCTAAACAGGGCCCTAGGGCCCATTTAGCTAGACCTGCAGGGCTAGGGCCATCGGTTTGGTCGAAATCGGTTCAGAAACGTAAACGTTTTTTCTACGGACAGACACAGACAGACACACATTTTCTAAATTATAGTAGTAATTATTAACTTGTTATCCCATCCCAAGAAGTGATTTAAATTCTTAGTCTGTAGGTAGTATTTAAGATTCATTCTGAATCTCCATATACGTATAATTTTAATGTATAGGGTGTCCACAAAATGATCATACAAAATCTATTTTAAATAAGCTAAATTTGTACGATTCTTCTGTCGACATCCTGTACACCAGTAGAAAATTAGTAAATTTCTAAGCAGTTATCATTATTCTCACGAAAGGGCCATGTACAGTCAACTATAGCAGGCGAACACCGGAGCGAAGGGTAATAAACATGATGAAAGATCTAAAACACGATATCAGTAAGTAATACTATGCATTATAATAAATCTTCGTGTAAATAATGAAAACCCGCGACTAAAATGAAGAGGGAGGAATAATTCATAATTTGAAAGCGGTACAAATTCCTACTTCAATTAAAGGGCTCTAAATTTTTTAAATTATAATCGTCCAAATTTTACCAGAAATGATTAATACCCCAAATTTTACTTGCAGTTAATTACTGTAGAATGGCTTGTGTAACTCGTAAAATAATTGACAAGATTCTCGACGCACTGTAACTCACTTCTAAGAAACAGATTTTGCATAAATCAAATTGATTATACAAAATATCATCAGAATCGAAGTAGATTTCTACTCAAATTGCGAAAACAATGTATATATGTACAATGTGCATGTATGTATATACAATGTAAGTATGTACAGGGTGGGGCACGGGAATCAAGTGTTTTTTGAATAGCTAGTAATCGGCCATTAGGAATGGGAGGGGCGTGCGGTAGGTAGCATTCCATTCCTGGGTTCATAGCATTTAACTTAACTAACACTCACCTTTATCTTTCAGGTGCCATCATGGAGCAGTGGACGTTAGAACACCGCATGTTCGCGTATGATCATTTTGTTAGGAGTGGCGAGTCAGTGACAGCAGTTCAGCGTGCGTTTCGCCGCAGATTCAACATTCATCGAAATGACTCTGTTCCCGCTCGTGACACAATCTTACGTTGGGTTAACAATCTTCGAACAGGAGGCTCAATAATGAAAACAAAACCGAAGGGCCGCAACGCACTGTGCGTACTCCAGAGAACGTTGAAAGGGTCAGACAAGCGATGTTGCAAAGCCCAGGCCGCTCTGCTCGGAGACATTCAGCTGCACTCGGAATCAGCAATCGTACTGTTAGACGGATTTTGCATGAAGAATTACATTTTCACCCATACAAGTTAGCGATGGTGCAGGAATTGAATGTAAACGATTGCCCCCAACGACTGAATTTTGCACAGGAAATGCTTGCACTTTATGAGCAGAATGAAAACATGATGGTGGTAATGAGTGATGAAGCCCATTTCCACCTTAATGGGGCCGTCAACAATCAAAACTGTCGGTATTGGGCTGCTGAAAATCCGCGACAACTCCATGAAAAACCGCTGCATAGCCCTAAGGTTACAGTTTGGTGCGCGGTGGGAAAGTTTGGCGTCATCGGTCCCTATTTCTTCGAACAAAATGGGGTTACCGTTACCATAACATCTGGGCGTTACATTGAGATGGTGAACACCTTTTTCATCCCTGAGTTACGAAGAAGGCGTATTGCTCGTCGACATTTGTGGTTTCAGCAAGATGGGGCCACGCCACACACCGCCAGAGCGTCAATGGCTGTTCTTCGCCCCCTGTTTCCCAACCATCTCATTTCGAGATTTGGTGACATTGCATGGCCCCCTCGGTCCCCTGACTTGTCCACATGTGACTTCTTTCTATGGGGGTACCTCAAGTCACGTGTCTACGAGGACAAGCCCCGTACATTAGATGCATTGAAGGAAGCGATCCGTCAACAAATCATCCAAATCAACAGAGACCTGCTGGGAAGAGTGGAGGCCAATTTTCGTAAACGCCTTCAACAATGCGTCGACGGCCAAGGACATCATATGCCAGATATAATTTTCGGTACATGATTATTATGACATGAAATGCTATGTTCTTACGAATGTTGTTCTACCAATATATTTTCTTTACAAAAATAAATATCATTTTCCTGATTATTCCAAAAACACTTGGTTCCCGTGCCCCACCCTGTACAATGTATAAAAATTACCCATAACTGAAAAACCCAATACAACAGGTAAATTTAAATGCTTTTATCACATATTAAACATTGAATTCTCAGGGATTGCGACATTTGAAAGACTTAATATTCTATCGATAAGTATACTGTGGGTTAGATTAGGGTAGGTTAACATAGTTCAAGTTACGCTAGGTTAGGTAAATTTAGTTTAATGCAGTGTCGATGTTATGGTCTTGTCGATCTGATGAGTGGAAGTATGAATTTTCCACGCAGAACTTTATCGAAACTATATTAAGAAATTTATACCATTACATCACAAAAAATAAACCACTTTTTCTATCTCGAAACTGTGGCAACGAAAATGTCATTCTCAAAACTAACAAAAATGCACAACGTTAGTATACTATGATGTTCTACTACTATGTTCTACTACTAATGATAATGATTATTGTTATTATTCAGGAGAGCCAGAAACTGGCACATCGCTCAGGCCAACGAATATAGCCCATTGCTCTAACTTCTGTATTATTATTATTACTACCAGCACAATCGGGAGTCGAAACCCTGCCTCGGGGCTTTCACATCGTTTGCGGGTAAAATGGCGTTACCCATTGATCTACGGTCGTTGGTACAAATGCAGTCTAAATAAAATATTTATAAATTACAATTAAAAACGCTTAATTGAACTCAACATTTCGCGTATTTAAAGTTGTTGAAAAGATCGTCAAGAGAAGAAAGGAACCGACATCGCGTGATCACATAAATTATTAGCTTTTTGATTTATCGGTAAACGAGACTCTTCAGCCACACATTTACAGTATAAGCGAAAACCCACACCCTTTCCACCATCATTAACTACATTTTTTTTTAGGTAAGGAGGAGGTGCCAAGGGCGAATGCCCGCAAAAGCGCGCTCCCGCATAGAAGAACAGAACCAAAATAAAGGTCCGTGGTTTTCGAGATGCCGAGACACACTGCGTTTGAAAGCTGGGAGGTCATAGCCAGGAGGAAAGATGGATCGAGAAAGATTATTCCAGAGTTGACCGGTTGAGTAGATGAAAGATTGAAAATACCGATTAACCCTTGCGTCAGAGAGTTGGACAGAAAAGGAATGAGAAAGTGTAGAAAGTCTGGTGCTGCGTGCTCTCGTTAAAGGAGGAGGCATGCAGATAGTGTTTTCTCTGCCCCAATCAGATATAGCAGAGGTCAGAGGTCAGGTGTCCCATGGCCGTCCTACACGAATAATGAAGTGACTGCTGTGAGGGACGCTTTGGGAAGGGGATGGAGAAGTGAAGAGAGGAATCATCTGCATAGGAGTGAATAGGACAGGAAATTCGAATTAAAAGATCATTCATAAATAAAAGGACAAGAATGAGTGACAGGACAGAACCCTGAGGAACACCACTGTTAATAGCTTTAGGAGAAAAACAGTGGCCATCTACAATCGTAGCTATAGATCGTCCAGAAAGGAAATTAGAGATGAAGGCACAGATGGAAGGATAGAACCGAAGGATGGCAGTTTCGAAATTAAAGATTTGTGACACTCTATCAAAACTTTTTGATATGTCGAGCGCAATACCAAAAGTTTCACTGAAATCCCGAAATGAGGATGACCAAGAGTAAGAGAGATATGCAAGAAGATCGCCAGTAGAGAGTCCCTTGCGGAACCCATACTGACGATCTGAAAGAAGATTGTGAGAAGAGAGGTGTTTAAGAATCTTCCTATTTAGGATAGATTCAATAACTTTGGAAAGGCAAGAAATTAAAGCAATTGGACGATAGTTGGAGGGTTGAGAGCGGTCACCTTTCTTTGGGACAGGCTGAATGAACGCGAACTTCCAGTAGGAAGGAGAAGTACCAGATGAGAAAAAAAAAGAGTTTGTCGAGGCAGGGTGTCAGCACAGAAGCACAGTTCTTGAGAACTTGAGGAGGAACACAATCATGACAATAAGCCTTCCTAGAGTTGAGAGCAGATACGGCAGAAAAAACATTTTTCGAAGAGATTCTAATTTCTGACATAATAAAGTCAGAGGAGAAGGAGATGGAGGAACACCGGAATCGTTCAGGGTTGAATTGTAAGCGAAAATTTGAGCGAAGAGTTCAGCTTTATCAGGAGAAGAGACGGCAACTGAGCCGTCGGAATGGAAAAGAGGATGGAAAAATGAGGAAGTAAAGTTGTTGCAGAAGTTCTAAACTAGATGCCAGAAAGAGCGAGAAGAATTAGAATTGGGTAGATTTTCACTTTTTTGTCGGATGAACGAATTTTTAGCGAGTCGAAGAACAGATTTTGCACGATTCCGGCCAGAAATATAAGCTGAGTGAGAGTCAGGAGTTGGATAGCGACGTTACCTTCTGAAAGCCTCCTCTCTGTTGCGGATAGCATTAGAACAAGTAAAGTTAAACCAAGATTTTTTTGCATTAGTGGTAAGAATAGAATATGGAATGTACGCCTCCATGCCCGAGAGAATCACCTCCGTGATGCACTCGGCACGCTCGGAATGGTACCTGCCACAGAAGCAGTAGTCATTCCATGGGAAATCACAGAAGTACTGCCTAAGGGCCTCCCAATCAGCGGCGCGAAAGGCGCCTCCTCTTGGGAAGATCCAAAGGCCGAATTGGAGCGATAGGACAGGAAACGTATACAAGATCGTGGTAGGAGGAGCCTAACGGAGTAAAAAGTTTGATAGAGAAAGAAGGAGGATGAGAGGTAAGAAATAAATCCAGAATGTTGGGCCTATCTCGAAGGAGATCGGGGATACGAGTAGGGTGCTGTACAATCTGCTCCCGTCATTTAGGATAGAAAAGTTGTTAGCTACTTCATCAGGGATGTTTGTGAAATGGGCGGAAAGCCAAAGGTGGTGGTGAACATTGAAATCTCCTAAAATGGAGATTTCAGCAAAGGGAGAGCGGGATAGAATGTATTCCACTTTGGAAGTGAGGTAGTCAAAGAATTTTGGGTAGTCAGTAGGATTAGGGGAAAGGTAAACAGCGTAGATATATTTAGTTTGAGAATGGTATGTAAGCCGTAGTCAAGAGGGTATAGAATTCGGAAGATTCGAGTTCGGGAATACGAGAACAAGTTAGGTCATTGCATTCCTTTACGCAACATCCACCTTTGGGGTGAAATTGAGTATAGAGAAAGTAGGAGGGTACAGAAAAGGGATTGTCAGTCGTCCCAGACACCCGAGTCTTAGTGAGGAAAAGAGGAGGAGGAGGAGGTGTAGAAGAGGATAGATGGTGTTCAGCAGATTGAAAATTAGAGGAAAGGCCACGAATGTTCCCGAATGTTCCCGGTATCGGCAGTTGGGGAGCCAGAAGTGGGGACATTTATGGTTCCCTCCCGAGGGGACTCCGAGGGTTTTGAAGTTGATGCATTTTTTTTTTAAATTTTGAAAAGATTATATAGTGTGTAAAATGCGTGTATATGTAGTGAGGAATTGGGAGAGAAAGGTGTGTTTGAGAGCATGCTGGACTGCTCATTGGGCAGATGAGACACTGAAAAAGATCAGCTAGGGAGGACAGTCACAGGAGAAACGGGAGTTCCAGCAGGCCCTATCTTCTGTCTAACTTCCCTCCCCCCGTAGGACTTCCCTGGTCGAGTGGTGTATACAATCTTCTCCTTCCTCCTTTCGATATGATGTCCACCTTGCTGGTTCCCTCGTGTTGCCATTCATAAGATTATTACCACGTCAATAGAGACGATTTTGTTCCAAAACTCATACCGTTGGCGGGATGTGAACCTGGCCCCCTCCACCTCGGAGTCCGATGATCTACCATTCATCCAAGTCGACATTAATACACAGATATTAGAAACGCTTTTCATTAATTTAGATTAGCATCAATTTAAATCTTATTTTGAGTAATTTCCAACATTTCAGTGGAATTTTTTTTTTTAAATTGAAACAGGAACTCCATAAATATAAACATCTGAAAACAGATAAAATAAAATAAGAATTTTTCCATTGTTTGATAATCAGAAAAGAAATGTTTTATTTATTTATTAATATCAATTTTTTAATCTTTAACAAAATTCGTCATATTTTATTGCGTCAAAAACCCGAGTTTAATATCGAAAAACCAATAATAAAAATATTTATTTTATTTAAACATTTTTTCTCTCCTCTTTTCTCTCTTCTTTCTTCCTCTCCTCTCCTCTTTTCCTCTCTTCTTTTCCTCTCTTCTTTTCCTCTTTTCCTCTTTTCTTTTCCTCTTTTCCTCTTCTTTCTTCTTTTCCTCTTTTCCTCTTCTCCTTTCTTCTTTTCCTCTTTTCCTCTCTTCTTTTCCTCTTTTCCTCTCTTCTTTTCCTATTTTCCTCTCTTCTTTTCCTCTTTTCCTCTCTTCTTTTCCTCTTTTCCTCTCTTCTGTTCCTCTTTTCCTCTCTTCTGTTCCTCTTTTCCTCTTTTCCTCTTTTCCTCTCTTCTTTTCCTCTTTTCCTCTTTTCCTCTTTTCCTCTCTTCTTTTCCTCTCTTCTTTTCCTATCTTCCTCTCTTCTTTTCCTCCTCTTTTCCTCTCTTCTTTTCCTCCTCTTTTCCTCTCCTCCTCTTTTCCTCTCCTCCTCTCCTCCTCTTTTCCTCTTTTCCTCTCCTCCTCTTTTCCTCTTTTCCTCTCCTCCTCTTTTCCTCTTTTCCTCTCCTCCTCTTTTCCTCTTTTCCTCTTTTCCTCTCCTCCTCTTTTCCTCTTTTCCTCTCCTCCTCTTTTCCTCTTTTCCTCTCCTCCTCTTTTCCTCTTTTCCTCTCCTCCTCTCCTCCTCTGCTCTCTTTTCCTCTCCTCCTCTTTTCCTCTCCTCCTCTTTTCCTCTCCTCCTCTCCTCCTCTCCTCTCTTTTCCTCTCCTCCTCTTTTCCTCTCCTCCTCTTTTCCTCTTTTCCTCTCCTCCTCTCCTCTCCTCCTCTCCTCTCTTTTCCTCTCCTCCTCCTTTTCCTCTCCTCCTCCTTTTCCTCTCATCCTCCTTTTCCTCTCCTCCTCCTTTTCCTCTCCTCCTCTTTTCCTCTCCTCCTCTTTTCCTCTCCTCCTCCTTTTCCTCTCCTCCTCCTTTTCCTCTCCTCCTCCTTTCCTCTCCTCCTCCTTTTCCTCTCCTCCTCCTTTTCCTCTCCTCCTCCTTTTCCTCTCCTCCTCCTTTTTCCTCTCCTCCTCTTTTCCTCTCCTCCTCTTTTCCTCTCCTCCTCTTTCCTCTCCTCCTCCTTCTCCTCTCCTCCTCCTTCTCCTCTTTTCTTCCTCTCCTCCTCCTTCTCCTCTTTTCCTCCTCTCCTCCTCCTTCTCCTCTTTTCCTCCTCTCCTCCCCCTTCTCCTCTTTTCCTCCTCTCCTCCCCCTTCTCCTCTTTTCCTCCTCTCCTCCCCCTTCTCCTCATTTCCTCCTCTCCTCCCCCTTCTCCTCTTTTCCTCTCTTCTCCCCCTTCTCCTCTTTTCCTCCTCTTCTCCCCCTTCTCCTCTTTTCCCCCTTCTCCTCTTTTCCTCCTCTCCCCCCTTCTCCTCTTTTCCTCCTCTCCTCCCCCTTCTCCTCTTTTCCTCCTCTCCTCCCCCTTCTCCTCTTTTCCTCCTCTCCTCCCCCTTCTCCTCTTTTCCTCCTCTCCTCCCCCTTCTCCTCTTTTCCTCCTCTCCTCCCCTTCTCCTCTTTTCCTCCTTCCTCCCCCTTCTCCTCTTTTCCTCCTCTCCTCCCCCTTCTCCTCTTTTCCTCCTCTCCTCCCTTCTCCTCTTTTCCTCCTCTCCTCCCCTTCTCCTCTTTTCCTCCTCTCCTCCCCTCTCTCCTCTTTTCCTCCTCTCCTCCCCTTCTCCTCTTTTCCTCCTCTCCTCCCTCTCCTCCTCCTCTTTTCCTCCTTCTCCTCTTTTCCTCCTTCTCCTCTTTTCCTCCTCCTCCTTCTCCTCTTTTCCTCCTCCTCTTCTCCTCTTTCCTCCTCTCCTCCTTCTCCTCTCCTCCTCCTCCTCCTCCTCCTCTCCTCCTCCTCCTCCTTCTCCTCTTTTCCTCCTCCTTCCCCTCCTCCTCTTCTCCTCTTTTCCTCCTCCTTCTTCTCCTTCCTCCTCCTTCTTCTCCTTCCTCCTCTTTCTTCGCCTTCCTCTCCTCCTCCTTCCTCTCCTCCTCCTTCTTCTCCTTCCTCCTCTCTTCTCCTTCCTCTGCTCATCCTTCTTCTTCTCATCCTTCTTCTTCTCCTCCTTCTTCCTCCTCCTCCTCCTCCTCCTCCTCCTCCTCCTCCCTCCTCCTCCCTCCTCCTCCCTCTTCTTCTCCTCCTCCCTCTTCTTCTCCTCCTCCCTCTTCTTCTCCTCCTCCTCTTCTCCTCTCCTCCTCCTTCTTCTCCTCCTTCTCCTCCTCCTCCTCCTTCTTCTTCTCCTCATTCTCCTCCTTCTCCTCCTTCTTCTCCTTCTTCTTCTCCTTCTTCTCCTCCTTCTCCTCCTTCTCCTCCTTCTTCTTCTCCTCATTCTCCTCCTTCTCCTCCTTCTCTTCTCCTCTTCTCCTCCTTCTCCTCCTTCTTCTCCTTCTTCTTCTCCTCCTTCTCTCCTTCTTCTCCTTCTTCTTCTCCTTCTTCTTCTCCTCCTTCTCCTCCTTCTTCTTCTTCTCCTCCTTCTCCTCTTCTTCTTCTCTCTTCTTCTCTCTCCTTCTCCTCCTTCTTCTCTTCTCCTTCTTCTTCTCCTCCTTCTCCTCCTTCTCTCTCTTCTTCTCCTCCTTCTCCTCCTTCTTCTCCTTCTTCTTCTCCTTCTTCTCCTCCTTCTTCTCCTTCTTCTCCTCCTCCTTCTCCTCCTTCTTCTTCTCCTCCTCCTTCTCCTCCTTCTTCTCCTCCTCCTTCTCCTCCTGCTTCTTCTCCTTCTTCTTCTCCTCCTTCTTCTTCTCCTCCTCCTTCTCCTCCTTCTTCTCCTTCTTCTTCTCCTCCTGCTTCTCCTCCTCCTTCTTCTCCTCCTCCTTCTTCTCCTCCTCCTTCTTCTCCTCCTCCTCCTCCTCCTCCTCCTCCTCCTCCTCCTTCTCCTCCTCTCCTTCTCCTCCCTCTCCTTCTCCTCCTCCTCCTTCTCCTCCTCTCCTTCTCCTCCCTCTCCTTCTCCTCCTCCTTCTTCTCCTCCTCCTCCTTCTCCTCCTCCCTCTTCTCCTCCTCCCTCTTCTCATCCTCCCTCTTCTTCTCCTCCTCCCTCTTCCCCTCCCTCTTCTTCTCCTCCTCCCTCTTCCCCTCCCTCTTCTTCTACTCCTCCCTCTTCTTCTCCTCCTCCCTCTTCCCTCCCTCTTCTTCTACTCCTCCCTCTTCCCCTCCCTCTTCTTCTCCTCCTCCCTCTTTTCTCCTCCCCCTCTTCCCTCCCTCTTCTCTCCTCCTCCCTCTTCCCTCCCTCTTCTCCTCCTCCTCTCTTCCCCTCCTCTTCTTCTCTCTCCTCCTCTTCCCCTCCCTCTTCTTCTCCTCCTCCCTCTTCCCTCCCTCTTCTTCTCCTCCTCCCTCTTCCCTCCCTCTTCTTTAAGAAAGGGGATCACGAAAGTCCAGGGAACTATCATCCCATTAGTCTCACTTCGGTTGTAGGTAAATTATTAGAGGGGATAATAGCGGATAGAATCGTTGACCATTTCGAATCCTACAAGCTGCTTGGGGACTCCCAACATGGGTTTAGGTGGCATAAGTCGTGTCTCACCAACCTGCCCGAGTTTTTCCACGTCATGTGGAGTGAGTACGATAAAGAGTAGGGCGACTGATATACTTTATCTCGACTTCCAGAAAGACTTTGATAAGGTACCTCACTGCCGGCTGATGGTCAAAGCGCGCGCGCGCTGGGTATCGGTGGGGAAGTAGGTAGGTGGAATGAAAACTGGCTAAAGAATAGGCGGCAGAAGGTTGTAATTAAAGGGACTACCTCGAGTTGGGCCTCGGTCACTAGCGGGGTTCCTCAGGGTTCCGTTTTGGGGCCACTGTTGTTTATCATTTATATAAATGTTATCGACGCTGGCATCGTCAGTAGGATCGCCAAATTCGCTGATGACACCAAGCTTGGGACCAATGTTGGGACGCCCGAAGCGATCGAGCAACTGCGTGCGGACCTACGTAGGATAGGAGAGTGGTCCGAAAAATGGCAAATGCCATTTAACTTGGGTAAATGCAAAGTGATGTACATTGGCTACGCCAATCCCAAGTCGGACTACTCGATGTTGGGGAGTAATATCGAGGCCACTGAGTTGGAAAAGGACTCGGGTATGCTAATTAGCAGCGACCTCAAGTTTACCAAACAGCGCGTAGAGGTGGAAAAGAAAGCCCAGAAGTTGTTGGGTTATATCAGGAGGCAATTTCAATTTCGGAACAAGGAGATTGTGCTCTCTCTGTAGAATTCCCTGGTTCGGCTGCACCTGGAGTATGCTGTGCAGTTCTGTTGCCCACCCTCAGGAAAGATATTGACAGGCTGGAGAGAGTCCAGGGGAGGGCCACAAAGTTAATCCCTTCCGTTAGGCATATGGGCTACAATCGACGCTTACGCGCCCTGAATTTATTTTCGCTGGAAACTCGGGGGCTGCGCGGTCAACTGATCGAGGTTTTCAAGCTCTTACGCGGGTTCAACGATGTCGATTATTTTAGAAGCATCTTTAGTTTAAATGATAACTGAACTCGCAACAATGGTTGGAAGTTGGATTTGAAACGGTTCAGCACTAGTTTGTGTGGGAATTACTTTACCTATAAGATCTGTGACACGTGGAACAGGCTACCTTCAGAAGTTGTGAAGTTGTATCATTGGTATCTCCTCGGTATGGGCCGCAAGGCCTTTTGAGGTACTTCTTGTCCTTGTAACTCCTTGTAACACACTCGATATATATTAAAAGACAGTTCCAGTTTTGGAACAAGGAGACTGTAATGTCTCTTTATAATTCACTAGTCAGACCTCAACTGGAATACTGTGCGCCGTTTTGGTCTCCATCCCTCAGGAAGGATATAAAGGTTAGAAAGTGTACAAGCAAAAGCTACAAAATTGATCTCTTCACTGAGTGCAAAACTACCAATGGAGATTGGAGCGCCTAAATCTGTTTACGTTAGAGACTAGTAGGTTCCGCTGTCAGCTTATTCAAGTCTTAAAGATGCTCAGTTGAATAGACAGGTAGATTACACAAACTTATTCTCACTTAATGCCAATCCGACAAAAAAATGGGTTTAAACTGGAGCTAAAGACATTTAGGACCTCTGTCTGCGTAATTTCTCTTCCTATAAAATAGTTAATATCTGGAACCAACTTCCTTCAGAGGTTGTTTCCAGCCAAAGTGTTAAATGTGCTTAAAAATAGGCTAGACAAAGTACTGAATACTCTCATGGTTTAAGACTAAAACATAACGTAACTCTGCAGGAGTTCGCTTGCACGGTGTCTCTGTGTGCATGCTAATTATAGAGCTTTTTTTATATATTCTCCACTTTCCTGTAAAATTTTCTTGGATACTTTTCCAGGGGTCAAGGTATTTTCTTCAACCTTTTTCCGTACCTCCCTCTGGCAGGGAGGGAGCGGAGGGTGGGGAGAGAGCCGCCTACTTTTTTATCCATTTTCCTACTACTGCCAGAATAGTTGAAAGAAAAATAAACTTGTTCAATAACAGGAACCTCCCAGAGTGGACCGGAAGGTCTTTGAGGCTTCCTCTTGTCCTTGTATCTCTCTCTCTCTCTCTCTCTCGTAATTTTCTTTCCCTTAAACAATATGTAAGTCACGTAGCTTTGCTTTATCGCTGGAGACATGAAAATGTACAAGGAGTGTTTGAGGGTTTTCCTACAATCGATTCCCGTCTTCGATGCTGAGCTGAGCTGAGCTCGGCCTTCTCTTTATTGATTTAGAATTTATAGCATTTTTATTTCAAATTTTCATTGCTTTCGTAATGTAGTTAATGTCAAAAGGGGAATTCAAACATGAAATACGTCCCTCGAATATATAGTTTTTCTTTTCAAATACTTCCCCTTACCAAGGACATTTGATGTTTTTTTTAGCTAAAACTACCATAACGCTCGCTTAATTCGATGTTAATGATGACACTAATGAGGATGTTATCATCATTACCTTTTTAGCAAATGTAGTAATAACCTAACCTAATCTCACTGAAATAAAATGTTTGCAAGGGCACTGTTATGAATCTGATTCTAAATACACAATGAACGAGCAGTCGCATCATCCCGTTAATGTTCTAAACAAAAATAAACAAATAAACGGTTCAAATCATTTTAAATCAAATACAAAAATAAACGCATTAAAGCAACGGAAGAACTTTGAATGAAGACGACTTCTCGAATCCTTAATTTGGTTCAGTAAAGTTTCCCCTCTTATGAACCACGTCCAGAAATTTCTCTCTTTCTCTTTCTCTTTATCTTTCTCTTCGCGTGCAGAAGTCGAAAAGAAGGCCTTAAAAATATTAGGTTATATTAAAAGACAGTTCTAGTTTAGGAACAAGGAGACTGTAATATGTCTTTATAATTCACTAGTCAGACCTCAACTCGAATATTGTGAGCAGTTTTGGTCTCCGTCCCTTAGGAAAGATATACCAGAAAGGTTGGAAAGGGCTACAAAGCAAGGGCTACAAAATTGATCCCTTCAATGAGAATGCAAAACTACCAACGGAAGTTGGAGCGCCTAAATCTGTTTACCTTTATAGAGACTAGGAAGTTGCGCGGTTAGCTTATTCAAGTTTTCAACATGCTCAGTGGAATAGACAGGGTAGATTACAGGAATTTATTCGCATTGAATACCAATCCGACAAGAAATAATGGGTTTAAACTGGGACTAAAGACATTTAGTACTTCTATCTGCGACAATTTCTTTTCCTATAAAATAGTTAATATCTGGAACCAACTTCCCTCACAGGCTGTTTCAAGCCAAAATGTAAATGTGTTTAAAAATAAGCTAGACAAAGCACTGAATACTCTCATGGTTTAAGACTAAAACATAAGGTAACTCTGCGTTGTGTGTGTGTGTGTAATTATAGAACAATCTTATATATTCTCCACTTTCCTGTAAAATTTCCTTGGCTACTTTTCCAGGGTCGTCAAGGTATTTTCTTCAACCTTTTTCCGTACCTGACTCTTTTAGTAACAGGAACCTCCCAGAGTGGACCGGAAGGTCTTTGAGGCTTCCTCTGATCCTTGTCTCTCTCTCTCTCTCTCTCTCTCTCTCTCTCTCTCTCTCTTTTTTATATAGAAAATTTATTTCAAATTAAGCAATATTGTTTCTCGATTTGTATGCATTTTCATCGTTTTACTGGTCAATCCAGATTTTTATGGTTTTAGAAAAGTGTTTGTTGTTTTTCTTCCCGTGACAATGATAAAAAAATTTTGGTAAAATCCTTGCATTTACCTGTTCATTTACTTCTCCGTGCGCATTATATGGCTTTCGGTTTAGATTTGTAGGATTCAATCTTGAGTTCTAACACGCTGTTAAAAGGAATTAGAACGAATGTTTATACAAGGCTTTATACAGGGTGTTTATAAAGTCCCTATCTATTTCAGTGAAAATGTAGCAAAACAGGTAAATTCAATAACAATATAATAAAAGGCATACATTTAATGAATACTTAAGCATATGATTCTACATGAGCACCATCAGTATCTCTACAGAGTTCGAATCTGTCAGCAGCATTGTGGAACACATTTTGGAGCATGACAGAGGTTATTTTTCTAACTGTTGTTAAGCTACGAGCACGTAAATCTTGCAGATCTGTAACCCTCGTTTGATAGATGTTTGATTTGATAGAGCCCCATGCAAAGAAATCCAAAGGCGTTAGGTCAGGAGATCGAGCCGCCAAGGGCCTGTTGCCTCCACGTCCGATCCACCGATTTGGAAATCGTTCATTTAGGTACTCCCGAACAGTGTTTGCGTAATGACAAGGTGCCCCATTAGGGCATATCATACTCTGGGTTCAGGGTTGAAATTTTGGAAAAACAAAGTGGCTAAAATGTATTCCTATGTAAAAATTAATTCTAAGATTGGTTTATTATTTGCAACTTTTCCGAAAAATCTCATTTTCATGGTCAAAATCGCGATTATTTGAAGGCTGCCTAACGCAGCCTCAGGGCACCCAAACCAGAGCGCGCAGCTGTTCTGCATATGATTTAGTCTAAAAGCTGCTTTTCTGACCTCATCCTTGCCTTCTTGCGTGTTTCAACACCTCTGGGTGCTGAAAAAATGTTTAGATTTCACGTAAAACTTAAGAATTTTAAGTTTTTCTTCAAAGAATAGGCGCGGCTCACCAGCTCTACTCTGATCGAGTAGCGGGAGACTTGCCACCTCCACGTGTAGGTTTACACGCCTGTTCTTTCTGGATCCCTGAAAAGCGTGGCCTCATAAGACCTTATATTATGATCTTATGAGGACTTTCAGCTCTTATGAACATTAACGATGGCTTCAGCCTCTTCATCAGCCACTCGAACCTGAAAAGCTCTTAAGTATGTCCTGCTTCGATCTGAACACTGGGAGCATTTCTCGATGGTCTCTCCTGACTCTCACCTACCCATCTCTCCTCTCGTGACCGTACACAGCTTGGGAAGCAGTTGAGACTTCCTGTACAGCTCTCTCGCAGGACTGAGTATGAACAGAGAAAGCGTCCACTTTGAGTGGAGTTTTCCTGAGATCCTCGAGCTCAGTCAAGGTCATCTTGCAGGTGAAAATAGGCTCGTAAATATTCTCTGATTCCCAGTTGATGAGATCCTCAGGTGAAGTGGCTTCCAGATTGACTTTGGGATTTTTATGGGGCCTCACTGTCGTATCACCAAAGTCTCTTCCTTCTCTGATCTTCTCTATCTGGCTCACAGCAAAAGCTCTCTGATGCTCATCCTCACTGCACAGGAATGAAGCCAGGATGTTCTCAGGATGTGCGTGGTAAGCTCCTCTTATCACTGCAGCAGAGATGATGTTCCTGACCTCGGTAGTCTGGTTCCTCAGCAGCCTCAGGCTTGAAAAAACGTGTGCAGGACCAAATTTAAGGTGGTGCTTCACTTTGATGTCGTAGTACATTTTGAAGTAGAAGTTAAGACAGAACTCCACGAGGACCTCGAACCTCCTCAACACCCCCTTCAGTCCGTGCTCCCTCATCCACAACAGCAAGATGGCCTGTGCAGTAGTGAGCCACCTGGATTGGTTCAGAGGTCCGCACTTGAGACCAGCCAACTGTGGACTGAGACTTCCAGACTTGATGGCTTTGATCAGAAGATAGCAGTTCTGCTGGTTTGTGGAGAGAGATTTGACTATTTCTACTGGCAGCTCTATGATATCTTCAGTTCCTTCCACTGGTTTGAAGTTGAAGTTGACCTCAAGTTCATTCACTTTCTCAAGAAGTTTTCCAATAGGCCCACTGAAGCCTGACCGGGGAGTTACAGGACCGTCCAGCTTGATGATTAAGTGCCTCAGGGGGAGCTCGTTCACAAGGAGCTGACAGATCATCCAGTGGCACTTCCGACCCAGCATCTTCTCCAATAGGGCTATGGCGCCTCCAGACCACCCCGTGTTGGCGTTGGTAGTCTCTCCTCCAATCATTACAAGGCTCTCATCAGCTCCGTGATCCAGAAGCCTCTCATGCAGGCCCTGAGCGATCTTATGAGCAGGCTTTTCTCCTTCCTCAGGTTCCTCGGGAGTGAAATGGAAGAGGTACTTTCCTTGAGGCTCCCACGTGATAGTGTAATGCTCCTCGATCACTTTGCTAGGACGAAATCTCCGTCACTTCGTCATATTTCAACACCTTTGTGTTCCTATCCTGCTTGCCATCAAAGAATATCCCAGAGATCTTCTCCTCTGACCTCTGCGTGAGAGCTTCAACTGATGAGGCCATTACTTCCTCCTTGGCCCTCCAGACTTTCATGCCATCTATGGCCAAGTAAGCCTTGTCTTTGGAAAGATGACCAACCTTGATGAGGTCGTTCAGGAAGCCAGTGGCAACTGCAGCTGCCGGAACATTTGCCACCCTGTACCTCAAAGCTGCTGAAGCTGTCCCTTGGATCTTCATGTAGTTTCGTGTAGCAGAAGTTGGAGTTTCGGCAGGTACTTCAGCGGGAACGTCCATAGGAGCTTCAGTAGCCTCAGCATTGCCAGAGGCTTCTTTTGCAGCTTCTTCCAAGTTTGGCTCTTCGTCCTCCTCAAAGTCTTTCATGAGAAGCTCCTCATTAGTAGCCTCTTATGTATATATGTATTAAACCTGTGTAAGAGTTAAGCAAAGTTAATGTGTCTAAATGGCAACAAATTACGACAAAGGGTTAAAAATATGAGGTGTTCAATTGAATATTTGGTATTTCAACATAGAACAGAAAACCACAATTTTGAACATAACTCGATTTTTAGGAAAAGTTGCAGAAAAGAAACCCCTCTTAGAATTAAATTTTACATAAAAATACATATTAGCGAGAGTGAAATTCGGACTCGGAAAAGTATGATACCTATGATATGCCCTAGTGCCTCATTTTGTTGAAAGACGACGGTGTTTAGAATGCCATCTAAATGAAGCTGAGACACTTACGTGCTCGTATCGTAACAGCAGTTACAAAAACAACCCTTGTCATGCTGCAAAATGTGTTCCGCAATGCTACTGACAGATTCGAACTCTGTAGAGATACTGATGGTACTCATGTAGAATCATATGCTTCAGTGTTCATTAAATGTATGCCTTCTATTATATTGTTATTGAATTTTACCCTTTTTGCTACGTTTTCACTGAAATAGATAGGGACTTTATAAATACCCTGTATATAGCTCACAAATCACACGGTCCCGCTGTTGTGTTTTATTCGTAACGATATAACATCATTAGCAGTAAAAGCAAGTAGTCTCGACCATTTTTCAACTTCCCTTCAGACATTCTTTCAAAGATTAAAAAAAGTTTTCTCGTAGCGAAGTATCGACCTCGCTATTCGTTAAATGAACCAAGTTTTAAGATAATATTTTGTAAGTGAATGAAATATTAGTGGCATTTACCCGAGAATTATTTTAAAAGTTGATATAATGTCTCGCTTTTATTAATCCGAGAAACTAACTTAAGTTGTTGAACATTTGAAAAGTCTACAGATTTATTCGAATAATGGGACACAACTTTCATAAAATGATATTACTTAGATAAATTTGTGTGAAAGTTGCCCTCTCATTAACATAGCTTTTACCATAATTTGTGCTCATCTCGTTAACATACTTTACTTTGATGACTTTTAAACTTGAAAATAAGTTAGAAATATGAAATCTGTCTGTCTGTCTGTCTGTCTGTCTGTCATGCTTTTCTATCCATTTCCCTACTACTGCTAGAATAAAGAATAATTTAATAACAGGAACCTTCCCGAGTGGACCGAAAGGTCTTTAAGGCTTCCTCTTGACCTTGTAACTCCTTGTAACACTCCTTTAAATTTTAAACGGTTTTAATATTTACTGTAAAATTTTAAAATTAAAAAATTTCTTTATTCCTAGTGTTGTCCTCGCAAATGTGATTGTGCAGTAGTGGAAACTGCATCTGCATAATTTCATAATTTTTTAAATATTTGATCAGAATCACTTTTTTAACCTGTTTTTACCATAAACACGTTTTTTTTCTTCTTCTTTTAAGAGTCGAAAAAGATGGTAGGAAAATTATGTAAATGATGTGAACCGCAAATTGAAATATTATCGAAGTAAAAATATCTTACATTAATGTTTCCAAGATTACACACACACACACACACACACACACACACACACACGTTTTAAAATAATTGTTAATGCCTTTAAAGGAAGTGTTATTAATACAGATAAACTGCCAGAGTGGTAAGCACAAAATGTTAATTTAACGAACTCCAGTATTCTTAGATAATTCTGTAAAGCGTTGAGGCATGAGTGATTGAACCTTTCCTCTGATAAAAGATAAAAGGAGAACGATATCAATTCCAAAAGATTACGGAACTGATACTCTACAAAATAGCCTTTTACCATACCCTGTGCCTTGTTTTGACTTCAGTTCATTGTTGAAAGTCTTTGTGAACATACTCAGAGTTAGTTCTCGTTTAGTCATGTCTCTACTGTAATTTGTTAAAACAAAAATACCTATAAGGAGCCGGATACATAAATTTTAGAAGCCATAAACCCCATTATTAATACCCATTTTTCATTCCCAATGGAGCACGTATTGCGCTTATACCAACCAGCAAAGTAATTCTGGCTTTTTTATACCAAAAATGCTGAACTGCGTATTTATTACTTCATAAACGCTCAACACTTCATCACATAAGAAACCCAAAATTAATTAATTAACTCTTGGAGCCACATCCGTTTGTGGATAAGTGTGTTTATATAAGTGAGATTCCAGTTATGTCTCCATCTATTTGCAGTTCCCTATTTCATACCTCTTCACGATTTTCAGTAAATATTTTATGAACTTTCCTTCTACTTAATATACACGGTTATTTTTCATTTAATAAATAAACAAATACGCTGAGTGAGAGTGAGTGAGTGAGTGTATAGCAAACTCTTGGTATTGGTAAATTGTTAATAGGAGTTTTTATTAAAGACAAGTTTCTAGCACAGGAGAGTATTTCGATAGGACAAATTTCTGTTTCAGATGGCGTCTTTCCGTTAGCAAACCAAAATTTCCGGATATCAAACCATGACCACTCGTGTGAAAGGTCCAGAAACTGTTCTTGTAGGTATAGGGTTATATACGTTAGGCCGGGTCGGATAGGGTTAGTTTTAGGTTACGTTACGTTAAGAGAAATAGTATCTGAAAATACCCATATTCACAATTGGTTAAAGTTAGGGTAAACACTCGATATGGGGAAAAATTAATTTTGGAACTAGTTTCGTCACAAAACCTAAACGGCTTCATTTTGATGAGGTTATAATGGTTTTTTTCAACCATTTAATTGTACAACTTCTGATTCACACGCAATTTATCAATAATAATTAATTAACGCCATGGTTTTACATTTAACATTTATTGAAGGTAATATCGTTAACTTGAAATTCTTTTGCAATATTAATCGCTTATTAGTTATATCAATATTTATTAGTTTTTCTTTGCTAATTTTACTCTTCTCGTGAGAACTGTTTCGTGACTACGTCACGACACCTCTTCCCGTTAAGTCTGCGAAGTTTTGCAACTCCCAGTCTGGGTTGTAGATGGACGGGTGACCCCCACTGGGTCCAGATGATGCAGCGACTGCTGGATCAGATATAACGTTAAATTTTAGGTTCCCTCTTTCTTGTGACACGGAGGGAGGGAGACGGAGGGCGGTAAAATTTTTGTGGTGAAAGGTGAATTTTTTTAAAATTTAATTTTGTTGTAATTCAAATTTTGATTTTTTATTAGCTTCTAAATATTAAAAATATATTTTGGAATTAATTCGTATTATTTTCCTCTTTAATTTGTTAAATAAAATTTCTTTACACTTGTAAAAATGTTATTGTAATTAAGCACTCTTATGACTATTAATAATTTATGTAATTAAATCAGTCATAAATGTCGGCTTTTTTTCTTATTTATATATAGATTGTGTGTGTGTGTGTAGGGCAGATTCTAACCATATTCATATTTACACTGTAAAGTTTAAATGATCCATACAGACTACCTATATAGAAAATTTAATCGTTCCATTTGCTGAACCGATTATGGAACGATTTTTTGAAAAAAAAATGGTCCATTATGGAAACCGTTGGAACATTTTTACTTTCTGGACCGATTTTGAACCAATCATTAAAATATAATTGGTTCAACTTCGGTCCGGAAATAGAAAATGGACCATTTAAACTTTACAGTGTACAAATCCCCCCTCTTTAATCCTTATCTTCCTCTCTATACTGTATAATAAATTCGCCTTTCATCATGAAAAATGTAGTAATTCACCGTTCATCATTTAACTTTATGCCGAGACGTTTTACATTCTTTTTACTGGAATTATTGAAAAAAAGGTGACCCTAAGTTATTTTTTCAAATTCAATTGAAGTCGTTGAATTTATAAAAATAATTTATGGATACCCTGTAGAAATGCAAATAATAAGCATCATAACTCTATAAATCTATATATGTGCAGATTAACTGAAGTAAATACTACTAAACTCATAAATTAACTACTTATATCAATTATTTAAATGATAATTAGAGAGAGAGAGAGAGAATATATATACATATATATATATATATATATATATATATGAAAATTATTTCACGAAAGTAACACGTGAAAAATATTTATGATGAATAAAACCACGAAGGAAAGGAAACACAAAATGGTGCTCAAGCGCTTTTGTGTTTCCTTTCCTTCGTGGTTTTATTCATCATATATATATATATATATACACACCGTCATTCGGTTTTATTAAACAGTGGTGTAATATTACGGGTACGGATCCGTGTAAAATACGTGTACGGATCCGTGTACAAGTACAGTTTCGATTTTTTGCTAAGTTTCCAAATTCCTCAAAAACCATTCTCCAGAGGATGTGACCAACTGTCTAATAGACAGAATAAAAGGTTAAATCCGAAAGAGTATTTGTTAAATTTACCACTTTACCCTTTTAAATAAATCTGTGTATGGAAGATTTCGCGAGATTATCCGTACGTGATTCGAGTACCAATACAAACTTCCCTCGACTCGGTGCCGCCCTCTATTTCTTTTCCGACTAGAAAATGTATATGAAACATTTTGAATTAAATAATTTTTATTTAAAATGCTCAGCCGTAAAAATTATTTATCAAATCCTTTAGAAGTCTTTATATGTAACTTCTGCAAACGAAAATTTCCAGAAGTAACTAATATCAGTCTCAAATGATTTCTATCCCAGTCCGCCATTTCCTTCGGGGATAACATTGTCTTATCCCACTCTAAACTTTTTTTTATATCCACCGCGTGGCTTCTCTCCTTTCCAGACCGACAGAACTAAAGCATTTAATCTAAATACTTATTCTGGCACTCTGTCTCTTTATGCAGTTTTTTCCTTCGTAACTTATTGCAAGTCCCTAAAACCGTGGCCCTACTTTCTTAACATTTATATTTGTTTTTAGTAAAAAAAAAAAAACTTTTGTTTCCCAAAATTTAAAATTTATAATTTCGTTGAATTTTTGTTAGTTTTCTTCCGATTTACGCTTAAGCATTTAATGTAAACTTTATTCAGTAAACGAAATAGGCGAATAAAAGCCAAAAGAAAACTTTCCAATTCATTTCATCCAATCTTGGGCTACGTTTTGGCCACGTCGCAACACCATTTCTCGTTAGATCAGCGAGATTAAACGACGTTAGATCTGTTCTGTAGTTCGATGGGTGACCATTTTTCTTTGTGTTCAGATGATGATGATGCAAGGACCCGTATAAAGGGTTCGGATCCCGCGTAAAGTTGTAGGTTCTCTCCGTCATATGACCTTTCATATTACGAGGGGGTGCTAAATAACCCCATAATATTTTTTATTCATGAAATCCTGTATTACGTTTAAATTCGACAAAGTTATTGAAGGACATCTTTTTATGCAGGAAGGAGGGGCCAAGGGCGAATGCCCGCAGAAGCGCACCCCCCCCTTCTCATAGAAGGAGAAGAGAGCCAAAATCAATCTCTAGACATTTTGCGTTTGAAAGATTGGAGGTCATAGATAGGGGGAAAGATGGTTGGAGGAAGGTTGTTCCAGAGTTGACCGGTTGAGTAGATGAAAAATTGAAAATACCGATTAACCCTTGCGTTAGATAGTTGGACAGAAAAGGAATGAGAAAGTGTAGAAAGTCTGGTGCTGCGTGCTCTCCTTAAAGGAGGAGGCATACAGTACAAGTGGTGGTTGCATTTTTTATGAGAATGACGAAAAGATGACATTTGAATTTAAATTGAACCTAATTTTAAACGAATGAACAAAAGAAAAGATTTACGAATCCGACTTGAACCTATTCCTCGAGCTCACCTACGCCCGTCGCTCACTGAGGAACACCGTTTCTCTATAAGCAAAGCGAAAGCACTGAGGTCGAGTTGCGACCATCACGCCAATTCGGAGGCCTATATATAAAAATTGAAATACAGTAATATAGTCTAGAAAAAAATGGCGCCAAAATGTACGTGAGAGCATACTTCACAATGCCTCATACCAGTTTTCTCCTACCTCCAAAACTTATACTTTTTTTAGTTGAATGTTTACTAAACAATTACCCAAATGTTGTGACCGTCACCGTAGAATAACCTATAAACCCCCATCATTACTTTACTTTAATTTAGTATTATTCTTCGATCTCCTGCCATTGCTTGGTCACACGTATTAATCTGGCCTATCGGTCGTTGCAAGAGAGGTTAATAGAGCCTTTATTCCATGGTACCAGGTGTGATTTACTCACCCCTCGTAACTACCAATTAAACACAGCTGGGTAAGAATATCTCTTTATTTTTAAATAAGAAAAAATAATATTTTTATATAAAAGAAGTACATTTAATTATTAAATAATTTCATTCGATTCAACAAATAGAATTTGGTGAACATTAAAGTTTTGTGGATTCCTACACGAACCACTAATTTCGCTCGATACTTTTCAATCTGTTTCTATCGTGCGTGTCTAACGAGTCGTTTTTAAATGCAACACCATAAAATAGAATTATTCTTAAAAAAATAGTGTAATGAAATTATTAACAATTAAACTTTTAGAAACGGTGGTTTGTATTTTACAGTGTAATTTTAATTCAGTAGTAATTACGGCCTTCAGTGAACAAAACTTAAACATATATATTATACACTGTATGATGAATAATATATATATATATATATATATATATATATAATGAAAAATGAGGTAACCACCCGGGAATCGAACCCGGGATCTTCCGATTGCCGGTCAGATATGCTAACCACTACACCATGGGCCTCGATAAATCAGAAGTCAATTCTCCTACATACGAGCAGAAACCAATGCCCTGAGGGGGCACCTCCCGCATGTCGCACATATATATATACATTTTAACTGCAAACAACACAGTATAATTAACGTAAAGAACGACGCTTGTATAGAAGAACGTTCCGCACAAGATGAGGAGAAAGAACGAACAAATGAAAATGAGGTAACCACCCGGGAATCGAACCCGGGATCTTCCGATTGCCGGTCAGATATGCTAACCACTACACCATGGGCCTCGATAAATCAGAAGTCGTAATTCTCCTACATACGAGCAGAAACCAATGCCCTGAGGGGGCACCTCCCGCATGTCGCACATATATATACATTTTAACTGCAAACAACACAGTATAATTAACGTAAAGAACGACGCTTGTATAGAAGAACGTTCCGCACAAGATGAGGAGAAAGAACGAACAAATGAAAAATGAGGTAACCACCCGGGAATCGAACCCGGGATCTTCCGATTGCCGGTCAGATATGCTAACCACTACACCAAGGGCCTCGATAAATCAGAAGTCGTAATTCTCCTACATACGAGCGGAAACCAATGCCCTGAGGGGGCACCTCCCGCATGTCGCACATATATACATTTTAACTGCAAACAACACACAGTATAATTAACGTATAATTCCCTGGTGGTTACCTCATTTTTCATTTGTTCGTTCTTTCTCCTCATCTTGTGCGAAACGTTCTTCTATACAAGCGTCGTTCTTTACGTTAATTATACTGTGTGTTGTTTGCAGTTAAAATAAATAAATATATATATATATATATATATATACACACACACACACACACCTCGTTAACCTCGTTGCTGTTCCGTACGTTGGTCTTTCTTCACACGAAGGTAAAGCTGGTGGCCCCGCCTCTATGTCTGGTTTGGTGGAGGAGCGAGTTGCTTTCTTGCGCTCTCCACCGTACATAGCCAGGTACACCCGGCTCATCTGGTACCGTCCTGAGCCAGGCATCTAGTCTTCTCTTGAAGACTTCAACTTTGACCCATGTAACGTTTTTGAGGTCCTTTGGAAGCTGGTTGAAAAGTCTTGGCCCCCTGACAGCCAAGCTATTTTCCTTCAGTGTTGTGGTCCCTTGTCGGGCCTTTAATTTGGGAACACTACACATTCTACCATCCCTATTTTCCAGTGTTGTTTGAATGGTAATTGGGTTTAGTTTTAGGTTTGGTACCAGTTTTTCGATCATTTTCCATATATAGATTATGGTGTACCTCTCTCTCCTCCTTTCCAGGGAGTACAGATTTAGTTTACTTAGTCTTTCCCAGTAGTTGAGTTCTTTGCAGCCATCAATCTTAGCTGTGAAATATGTGTGCATTTCTTCTAGTTTATTAGTTTTCTTCTTTTTATATGGGGACGTCAAAACTGAGCAGTATTCAAGTTTTGGTATAATCAGTGTTTTTAGCAGGGGAATCATTACTGTCTTGTCCCTTCTTTTGAACATTCTTAGTACCTGTCCCGCGACTCTTTTTTTTTTTTTTTCTTTATTTATCGCTATCTCTGATTTTGTGTTTCGAATTTGGCATCATCGGTCATTATTACCCCCAGATCGATCGCTTTCGTGCTTCTCTGAATTATCTATCTGGAACATAATATGCAGTCTAAGTTCCTCTTTCTACCATATCTCAAGAGCTGAATTTCTCGGTGTTAAATGTTATGTTGTCTTCTGACCATTTGTATATTTTGTTCGTGTCCCTCTGCATACTATATATATATATATATATGTATATATATATATATATATATATATATATATATATATATATATATATATATATATATATATATATATATATATATATATATAATAACTGCACAGGTTTCATACCCAGTAACTTTTGTAGTGATGATATAGACACAATTTATACATCGAATTAAAGGACATTTATTTCTTTTGTGATTGAGTAATGCGAACCCTAATGAATTTTTCAAACTTTGTTTGTAATGTAATGAAACAACCTGTTTTCTGTCACTCTCGAGACATTCCTGCAAACCATGTTTGACAGCTCGATACTTTTTCACGCATATCCACTGGAATCTTTCCAACTCTTCTGAAATTGCTGTTTTCAGTTGATTGACCGCTTTCGGTTTGTGAATGTGCTCCCTGTATTTCAATACCCCACCTCACAAGAAAAAGTCTGGCGGAGTAATATCCAAATTCTGAATTACTGGCCAAATGTCATTCTGCAGTATTCGGAGATAACTTTTACCAGTGACATTCTCATCGAAGAAAAAGGGGTTTGTGCAATTCACCAGACATATGTCAACCCATACCATCACTCCATGTCGATCAAGTGACTTTGACATTAATTTGTGGGGATTTTCCTCTGCCCAGTAAACGCAGTTGTGACGATTAACGATTCGATTCGGCTTGAAAGAGTACCTATCAGACCAAACAACATCATTCTCCTCCAGCATCGTGTTTTCCTGCATCTTTGCCAACTGCATTTCACAGAACTAAATTTTGCGGTCAAAATTATCTTCTAGCAACTCTTTGACCAATGTTGGTCGAAACGGTTTAAAATTTAAGTCGTGTAGGATATGTGTGACACTTTCACGCGATATTCCAGCTCAGCTTGCCTGGCTGATTTCTCAGGGTTGCGCGTGTATCTTGCTGAAAGCGCTTCCACGTTTTCTGCTGTACGAACAGATCTTCTTCTGCCAGATCTGGGAAGGTCTGCAACTCTTCCACTTCCAGAAAATCTTTTTGCAATTGAAAATATTACGTCTCTTATTTCACGTCCAACCAAACGTTGTACCTCTGCGACGTTTTCTGTATTGTGGTATAAACGAAGACACAATATTCGGTCTTGCAATGTTCTTTTTTGTTATAAAAATTTGTATATCATATTCAGCTTCGTCACAATTCAAAACATTACCTCATACCAAATTTTAAAAAAAATCTCTTCATGTTAGATGTTTACAGTAACTCTAAATTTCAACTTAATTTACTGTTATCGTATAATAACCTTTAATACTATTTGTTTTACACCCCGGAATAGCATTAATACACATTCTTGCCCGAAAGCTCCAATCCACCCTTTGTGACTGTACACCACTATGCGGTGTTTCAATATTGGGTCGCTACGGTCTTTTAACTCAATTAGAAGACAATTCCATCCGTTTCCTCGACTATTAAACATCATTTGAGATCGTCCAACTCTATATTATACTCGCACAACAAGTGGGTCTAGCCTCTCTCATTTGATACGATGTATACCAATTTGCCTACGAATGCGGGGGAACTGGGAAAAACTCTCATTTATAATTACTGTTGTCGGTTCGGAAGTAAAAATTACGGCGAACGGAATAATCGATGATTTTAAAAAGCTGCCAAGCAAGAATTAGTAAGTCAGCGACAGTACTGTAATTTGGGAACTTGAATTAATAACTGCAATAATTACTGAAACGCCATTAGTGTAAGTGCAGTAATTTTGCTACCATGTAAAGAGTTTCCTTCATATAAAGCTAACGGACGAAACAGGCTTTGGACAGCTGTGTTTTTTATTCAGTTAAATTTCTAATAATTACGTTTTAGGGAATAATTTATTACATTATCAAACTAGACACAATGTTCATTAACAAACGAGTAACAAAGTAATTTGTAGAAAGATTTATAAAGCTTGTTATACCGAATGTGTACAAACATATACTAATATATATATATATATATATATATATATATATATAATGATGATAAAACCACGAAGGATGTCATTAGACGAAAGCGCTTGAGCACCATTCTGTTTCCTTTCCCTCGTGGTTTTATTCATCATAAATATTTTTCACGTGTTACTTTCGTGAATAATTTATATATATATATATATATATATATATTATATATATATATATATATATATATATAATCTGTCCAAAAAGTATCCGGACAGGATGTTTTTTTTAGGACAAGGTCAAGCTTGGGTTGTGACTGTGCTAAACATGTCTCTGCATGTCCAGACAAGTTGACTGATAGTTTTGCACTTCATTGTGTAGCGTCAGTCCACTGTGGTGAACCGATAAAGTTAAACGTGTTTTATTTCGCGGTGATTTCTTTCGATGTTGGAGAGTACCAAGTTTTTTTTTACTGTGAAGGTGTTATGCACAATGAATATGCTCCACAGGGACAAACCATCAACAAGGAATTTTACACTGAAGTTTTGAGAAGGCTTTGTGAAGCAGTTCGGAGGAAACGGCCGCAGAATTGGGAGTCCGGAGACTGGATGTTTCATCACGATAACGCGCCATCTCACTCATTGCAACTTGTCACAACTCCCCCCCCCCCCCCCCCCCCCCCCCGGAAATACAGCAACCTCCATATTCGCCGGATTTGGCTTCATGCGATTTTTTTTTTTTTTGTTTGTTTTTGTTTCCGAAGTCAAACAAACCCTGAAAGGACACCGATTCGATGATGATGAGACCATTAAAAGAAATTCGACGGAGCAGCTTTTGTCCATTCCGAAAAGTGCGTTTGAAAAATGTTTTGAACAGTGGCAGGATCGTTGGACAAAGTGTGTGGCTTCAGAAGGAGCGTACTTTGAGGGAGATTAAACTCCGAACTCTGTCTATAATCGCATCAGTCCGGATACCTTTTTAGTAAACCTTGTATATATATATATAATATATATATATATATATATATATATATATGAAATAGGGCCCCTCCTAAGGAGATGTAGTTTTACATTTAAGATAAAAACGAAGACGTACAGCAAAAAAGTCATTATATTTGGCTGCAGCCAAGACATAAAACAGGCATAAGCCAAAAACAAATCAAAAGTAAAATTATATAAATGACAAAAATATACGAATGATAAAAATAAAACTTAAAAACTAAAAACATTCAAACATGAAAGTTAAAAAAACTTTACTAATAAAAAGTTAAACGAAAAAACACAAAAGTGCACCAACATACCATGCTCACTTGACAGCCACAAAAAACTGAGGCGAAAGAAGACAGGGTCACAAGGGGGGGGGGGGGATTTAGTTTGTAGGTATTCTAATTAATATAAAGGGGTAACAGCTAGAATCAATATTTGAACTGCAGTTCAGAAATTTAATGCACAAAGATTCGTAAATACGGAGGGAGAACGGGCATTTTAATGATTTAAGAATTTTGAAGTTATTAACGGAAATGTCAACCTTACACTTGACAGAATGATTTCTAATGGCAGACTGTTCCTTTTTCGATAAAACTTTCCCTGTCCTATGGCTAATACCCATATGGGAGCAAATCTCGCCTGCAAAGAACGAACTGTGCTGCCAACGTAGTTCCCCTGGGAACACCCAGGGCAGGTAAACAAATAAACAGAACAGCTCATCGCAGGGGGGATTTTGTCCTTACATCGGAAAAAACATCCAAGGGTATTATTATTTACAAAAGCAACCTTAAAATCAGTGTGAAAATAAAATTTCCTCACCACACTCAACAATTGCTTTTTCACAGTGTTAAAATGGTAGAGATCAGGTAAAACAAGATATTTACAATTCTTAGGAACATCATACGTTGGGATAAGGTTGGGGGAATATACATTATTAAGAAATTTACCAATAATACCTCGTACAAGATCCCGTGGAAAACCATTTTTAAAGAAAAAATCATTAAGGAAATCAAACTCATTATGAAGCAGAGCAAAGTTCGAGCAAATATTATAAGCTCTATGCACCAAAGTGCGAATGGAACTTAATTTGTAATTAAAATTGCAAAAACTATAAAAATTAAAACCCAAACCCGTAAACGTAGGCTTCCGGTATGTAGAAGTTAAAACGGTCGAGCCAGATTTGGAGACCAAAACATCAAGGAAAGGAATAGAACCTTCAACTTCCTTTTTCTGCGTAAATACAATGTTCTTATGCAGTGTGTTCAGAAAACTTAGAAACTGAACTGATTGATTATCCGTTTGGAATAAAGCAAACGTATCATCAACATAACGTCTGTACAATTTACGCAGGAAAAGGAAGTTGAAGGTTATATTCCTTTCCTTGATGTTTTGGTCTCCAAATCTGGCTCGACCGTTTTAACTTCTACATACCGGAAGCCTACGTTTACGGGTTTGGGTTTTAATTTTTATAGTTTTTGCAATTTTAATTACAAATTAAGTTCCATTCGCACTTTGGTCCATTGAGCTTATAATATTTGCTCGAACTTTGCTCTGCTTCATAATGAGTTTGAATTCCTTACTGATTTTTTCTTTAAAAATGGTTTTCCACGGGATCTTGTACGAGGTATTATTGGTAAATTTCTTAATAATGTATATTGTCCCAACCTTATCCCAACGTATGATGTTCCTAAGAATTGTAAATATCTTGTTTTACCTGATCTCTACCATTTTAACACCTGTGAAAAAGCAATTGTTGAGTGTGGTGAGGAAATTTTATTTTCACACTGATTTTAAGGTTGTTTTTGTAAATAATAATACCCTTGGATGTTTTTTCCGATGTAAGGACAAAATCCCCCCTGCGATGAGCTGTTCTGTTTATTTGTTTACCTGCCCTGGGTGTTCCCAGGGGAACTACGTTGGCAGCACAGTTCGTTCTTTGCAGGCGAGATTTTGCTCCCATATGGGTATTAGCCATAGGACAGGGAAAGTTTTATCGAAAAAGGAACAGTCTGCCATTAGAAATCATTCTGTCAAGTGTAAGGTTGACATTTCCGTTAATAACTTCAAAATTCTTAAATCATTAAAATGCCCATCCTCCCTCCGTATTTACGAATCTTTGTGCATTAAATTTCTGAACTCCAGTTTAAATATTGATTCTAGCTGTTACCCCTTTATATTAATTAGATACCTACAAACTAACTCCCCCCTCCCCCTTGTGACCCTGTCTTCTTTTCGCCTCAGTTTTTTATGGCTGTCAAGTGAGCATGGTATGTTTGGTGCACTTTTGTGTTTTTCGTTTAACTTTTTATTAGTAAAGTTTTTTTAACTTTCATGTTTGAATGTTTTAGTTTTTAAGTTTTATTTTTATCATTCGTATATTTTTGTCATTTATATAATTTTTACTTTTGATTTGTTTTTGGCTTATGCCTGTTTTATGTCTTGTAATTTTAATTTTTATTGAACAGTTTTAATTTTGTACTTCAAATTAGTTTGTTTTTGACATTCGTATATTTTTGTCATGCATTAATTTTAGCTTTTATTTATTAGGCCTTGAAAATGGGTAGAGTTGCCCGAAACGTCGGCTGCAGCCAAATAGAATGACTTTTTTGCTCTACGTCTTCGTTTTTATCCTATATATATATTATATAATATATATATATGGTATGTATGTGTGTATATATATATATAATATATATATATATATTATATAGGTATGTATATATATATATATTATATATATATATATATATATATATATATATATATATGGTATTTGTCATTTACCATTACTTATTCGGATAGTGGATTTAATTTTCCCAGAAGAGTTTCTTGTTCCATGCACGGTCTGTGTTTAACATATAAGTTTCTCAGGGGACCATTCTGAGTTTGTGTGTATATATATAATATATATATATATATATATATATATATATATACAGTGCTTAATTTGTGACGGAACGCTCCGGAACGCCCTTCCGGTACTTTTATTTTAAAACCTAATTAAAGAAAAAGGTTTTTATTTTAATAAAAAGGTCGGCAACGTAATTTCGTAATTTAAAATCCAACGAAATACAGACAGTAGAAAGCGAAAACTAGTCGATCAAGCAGAAAGAAGTTTGGTGTGTGTGTGTGTGTGGAAATTAATGTGATTATTCTATCAACTTCCTATATATAGCAACAGCATGTAAGTAAAGCAATTTTATTTTGTTTCAAATACATATAATATTTTGTTTCACTTAGATGAAGTAACATTTCACTTAGATGTTGCAATCACAGTAACTTTTCTTTAAAATAATACTGTATTCGAAGAACTTTCATTTGCATGTTGCGCAGTTTTCGCAGAAAAAGCGCTTAAAATGCGTTGGTTTCCGGGCGCCGCCCGGACCCCGCTGGAGGAGCTTACAGCACTCCCCCAGACTCCCTAACTGTGAGGGCTTCATCTGCGTTCCACTTCTTTTTCACTTACAAATGAAGCACTAAATATATATATATATATTATATACAGGGTGTTTGAAAATTTTCTGTACAAATTGTAATGGGGGATAGGCAACACCAAGACAAACCCTTTTCGTCTATAAGTGTATGTCCGCTGACGTCACCATTCGGCGCGAGAGGGCGCCGCTGCAATTGGCTGAAAGGTGAAGTGGGCTAGACTCGCGCTTGCCGCGGGCATTCTTAAATCGGACGTAGTACGCGTAACATGGAGCGCTTCACGACTGCTGAGATGGCTGACATGCATATGGTGTATGGGGCTGCCAATGGAAACGGAAGAGCTGCTGTGAGGTTGTACCGACAGCGCTTCCCAAACAGACGTGTGCCAAACCACAAACGTTTGTGCATTTGCATCGGCGACTGCGAGAAACTCCATGTCAGGAGTGCGCACGTTTCTCTCCCGACCAGTGTCATGCTGTTTGCATGGAATGTTCCAGTTTCTCGCAGTCGCCGATGCAAATGCGCAAACGTTTGGTGGTTTGGCACACGTCTGTTTGGGAAGCGCTGTCGGTACAACCTCACAGCAGCTCTTCCGTTTCCATTGTCAGCCATCTCAGCAGTCGTGAAGCGCTCCATGTTACGCGTACTACGTCCGATTTAAGAATGCCCGCGGCAAGCGCGAGTCTAGCCCACTTCACCTTTTAGCCAATTGCAGCGGCGCCCTCTCGCGCCGAATGGTGACGTCAGCGGACATACACTTATAGACGAAAAGGGTTTGTCTTGGTGTTGCCTATCCCCCATTACAATTTGTACAGAAAGTTTTCAAACACCCTGTATATATATGTAATTTTGTTTAAACTCCTTCGCAACATCTAAGGTAATATGACAGAGGAAACCTACAGCTTTACGAGGGATTCAAACCACGAGTCGCTACACAGTTTGGACGCAGAGGACAGGCTCCCATCCAGCTATAACACTGGTCAACACTCATTTTATTGCCACTCATATTAGAGTGCTTTTGGGGTAACTTTGTGGTGCTGATTCCGAATATGACATCGGTTTTGCTAGATTGGCTCTAATTTATGAGATAATTGGTACCCCATTGAAACACGTAAAAATGCAAAAAATTTAATGTTCAGGCGGAGCCTACTTACAAATCGCATTGAAATTGTCTCAAATCACACAAAAGTAAACACATGAAATACATAATGGCATTTTATTTGGTCTCACCATCTAGAATGTTCCGGTAGTTTCCCATATGCACGCGTTATGGTTACGTTTCCTATTAATTGAGGGTATTCATTATCTCAAGAACTAGAGCCAAATCGGAAAAACTACTTTCATTTTGGAATTCAGCAACCCCAAAATACCCTAAATTCGTACGAATTTCCTTGGCAACGAAAAAAAAATGTTTTTTTGTTGACCTGTGTAATCTGACCCAATGTCGCTTAACTTCGCTGATCAACAGGAAGCGATGTCACAACATTCGCTACTGCGTAGCCCAACGCGGGCGGCGCGCGCGCACACACACACACACACACACACACACACACATATATATATATATATATATATGTAGGGTAAGAGTTAAGTGAATACAATAATGACAAGAACACTAATTTAGATGGAGATATACGGTGCTGTACACTACAATAACACTGTTCAACAAAGTTTTTCTCCTTTTGATGAATGTGGGTGATTCTTATGTTTGTCTTTACGCTGATTTCGGAAATGAAGGCAGATATTTTCTATCACCCAAAGTTTTTGAGGGACTTTCAATTTAATACCCGTTGAGATCGAGATAGCTGTCCTCAGTTTGCATCATGATACGGGATTTATTGTTCGTCATTTACCTCGTACAAAATCTTTATATATGCATATTATTATTTATATTTCCATGTTTATATATAATATGCATATATTTATTTAAATATATTGCATATATACATTCTTGTATACATTAAGAAGGCGTATGAACTTTATTTCGGTTGCAAAGTAGATCAAGACAAAATCTGGGCGCCTCATGTATGTTGTTTCTTGTGCAAAATCTCTCAGAGGTTGGTTAAAAGGTACTCATTCTTCAAAGCTTTCTGCGGTCCCAATGGTATGGAGAGAAGAAAGCGACCACTCAACTGATTGCTACTTCTTTTTATCGAAGATAAGTGGACATTCCTCAACATGCGATTCAATAACCTAATTTACTGTCAGCCATGCGACATCTTTCAGATTGTGATGATTTGCCAGTACCAAAACCACCAAAGACATGGACTTTAGATGATGATGAACCTGATGATGAATCTCGCGTAATGAACCTTTGGACAGACATGACGACATGGATACACAATTTCAATCACCTTCATCGGATGAACGTCATTTAATTTCTCAGTCAGAATTACGGTAAATGATCTTGTCAGAGAATGGAATCTATCTAAAAATCAGGCTGAGCTCTTAGGTTCAAGATTCCTACAAAAGACTGTAAAAATATTATCATTTCGTAAGCATCAGACACACTTCACATCATTTTTCTCTATGGAAAGTGATTTAATGTATTGTAATGATGTAAACGCTCTCATGGAGGCATTTGGGCGAGAGCACAATCCGAAGAAATGGAGGCTTTTTGTCGATTCATCAAAGTCGAGTTTGAAAGCTGTACTGTTGCACAACGGTAATGTCTATCTTTCGGTTCCGATTACACACAAAGTTCATACGAAGGAATCATATGACAATATGCAGTTACTTTTGAAACATAGTAACTATGATAAACACTTCTGGCATATCTATGGTGATTTGAAAGTGATTGCACTTCTCGGATTACAGTTAGGATACACAAAGTTCTTTTGTTTCCTCTGCGAGTGGGACAGCCGAGCTAAGGGAAGTCATTATACACAGAAAGAGTGGCCACTTCGACAAAATTTGGTTTCAGGACAGAAAAATGTTGCCCATCAACCCTTAGTAGATCCAGCAAAAGTTTTCTTACCACCTCTCATATCAAACTTGGTTTGATGAAAAAATTTTTAAAAGCCATGAATAAAGACGGACCTGGATTTCTATATCTAAAACAGAAGTTCCCTAGAATCAGCGAAGCGAAAATCAAAGAAGGCATTTTTGTGGGCCCACAGATCAGAGAAGTGATGAAACTTGAAAGAGACTGCATTTGATGAGACTTTAAATGAAGGTGAAAGAACAGCATGGAAAGCTTTTAAAGAATATGAATTTTCTCTTCTTTTTTGTACGATTAAATGTACCAAAAATGTAAGAAAGTCTGTAATTTTTCATTTACATTTCCTTCTATATTGGTGGGTGATAGAAAAAATTTGTTTTCAAATTCATAATGAGCGTACAAAAGTACATCGGAATCACACAAATTAATTCGAAGGAGGAAAACAGTTCTATTTTGTTCAGTGTAATGATTAAGAAAGAAAACAACAATTAAGTAATGAAGTACGATATTGGATTCCCAGCAATAAGTAATTATACAAATAAGTAAAATATATGAATGAACGAAATAACAAGGTGATACAAAATATGGTATTGGTACAATAATTGAATAGGCCTACTGTGGTTGTAACGGGAGAGTTAATTTGAACAGTATTGAGGATACTTTGAAGGGCCTACTCGATTAGGCAGAGTTTGAATACATTTTAGCGTTGAGTACGAATAGTTTATTACGACGTAACAAAACACTGTAGGCCGAGTGCCGATGGCCTAGGAGAGGTTTACAGACCTCCGATTTTGACGAAAGTGACTCTGAAGACGGAAAGGCCTACAGACGTAAACTGCGTGACGAGATCATCTTAGAAAAATGAAGGTTTGCCGATCGAACTGCGGTGAATGATGAGTGAGGCGAGGGCCAGGAGGATGACGTCAGTAGGAAACTTGCAGAATACTTGTTGCATCTGGCGGGATGAAATTGTAGGTCACCTCAAGTGATGATTTGCTTTGTGTATGGTCGAATTGCTGATTATCTTCTGTATGCTCCTATTGATGTTTGAAGGACGGCAGCCGGCTGTGATCGAGTGGTGCTACGTGATGAAAGACTAAGATTGAATTGAAGCGTGAAGATTCGGGTAAAAAGCAACGGGCAAAATGAGATCGATTTGAAGTGGACTCGCGCTTATATAGACTGATGACGCGTAGTTTTCGCGGACATTTTTGAAAAAAAATAAAATTTGTTTTTCCCTTCGTGGGCTTATTCATGCCCATGTTTGGTTTATATGCCTTGTTTACTTCCACAAGCCGTATGACATAGGCGAGGAAAGGAATTTCCGGTCGGTCTCATATATATATATATATATATACATATACATATATATGTGTATGTGTGTGTGTGTTCCTGAAGAATCATGCACCTGCACTGATAATAACTAGCGATGTCTGCAATACAAACTATAGAAAATTGCGCTAAAACGAATACAAATTTGGATATTAGTTGAATATTGTTGCTTTCGGTAGTGATGAACTACGTACGGAAGCCTTGTCAGTAGATTCAGTCTCCCATCCAGTTAGTATCCGACCCAATGTCGCTTAACTTCGCTGATCAATGAGAAGCGGAGTTACAACATTGGCGAAGTAGTAGCCATATATATATATTGTGTATATATATACACCGGTTGATTCAAAAGTAAGCAACCAATTTCAAATGGCTGTATCTCCTAAACGGAATGTTATGTTGCTACTATTCTTGCACAATTTTAAAGCACAAACATTGCCATTTGAAGCTAATAAAATTTTCCCTTTGTTTTGCGGTGAACAATGGCACAAAAATTGACAGTACGGGAACGCGCTCAAATAGCTGCCAGGCACGAGGTGTGGCAGTCTGTGATTCAAATGCAGAGATGGTGGAGATCAATTCATGGAAGACATGCTACCCTCAGTGCAAAAGCCATTAGAAACTGTCACACAAAGCTCATGACAACGGGTTCTGTGAAGGATGAAGCGCGGTCCGGGAGACCATCGACATCCCGATCAGAGGAAAATGTGAATGTTGTCAGAGAAATGTTTCAGAGGAGCCCACAGAAATCCATACGGCAGGCAGCTCGGCTAAAGAGAGAGGGTACTGAGCAAAACCCCGGACACTTGACGAAATGGAACAGCGAATACGAGATGTTTTTGCCGCTCCGCCTGAAGACTTCTTACGGAAAAGTGTTGCGTCTGTGTCTTCGCGGCTACAGAAATGTGTTCAGAATGCTGGGGCTTATGTTGAGATAGCAGAATAAATGCAATGTTTCTGTTTTAAAATGTTGAAAGAATTTCTGTAATACCACTTTTCGTTTAGTAAATACAGCCATTTGAAATTGGGTCCTTAATTTTCAATCACCCGGTGTGTGTGTGTATATATATTGGGCTACTACTTAGCCAGTGTTGTAACTCCGCTTCCCATTGATCAGCAAAGTTAAGCGACATTGGGTCGGATAGTAACTGGATGGGAGACTGAGTCTACTAACAAGGCTTCCGTACGTAGTTCATCACTACCGAAAGCAACAATATTCAAAGAATATTCAAATCCATATTCGTTTTCGCGCAATTTTCTATAGTTTGTATTGCAGACATCTCTAGTTATTATCAGTGCAGGTGCATGATTTTTCAGGAACAAGATATATATATACAGGGTGGGAAAAAAAAACTAATGACGCTTGTAAACATGTATTTATTGTTGGAAAAAAATTAAGATATGATTGTTAAACTTAACATAAATGTTCCTTTATCAATCCTTAATTTATATCAAAAAAATTGTTCTATGTGACTCCCTTCTTGTTAAATACATTCGGTTAAACGCGGAATCCACTCATCGATGCATCTGTCAATATATCGCTGAGACATCTGATTCCAGCCATCCAACGCTTTAAGACGTAACTGGTCAACATTGCGAATATTTTCACCTGGTGTATAAACTTTTGATTTTAAAGCTTCCCAAATGCAATAATCGAGTGGCGTAAGATCTGGACTATTGGAAGGCCACATGTTCGGCTCAATGAAATTGGGTGTTTCTCCTTCCAGATACACGATTGTACGCTTCGCCTTGTGTGCAGGTGTTCCATCTTGTTGGAAAGTGAAATTATTTTCACTAATCTGACGAATATCATCCAAATACTTGGAAAGACTGTGTACAATAATATTCTGCACTGATTTTGGCTCGTGGCTGAATCACAATTCTTCTTCCTTTGCTTAATTTTGAGACGCAAGCTCTTACCATAATGCTAGGCGAAAAGTTAGATGTTTCCTTTATTAAACGCTCGGGTGCAACATCACGTTTTCTTGCAACATTTGCGTATACCCGATCGTTTTGTTGGTTAATCGGTGGTACAATGTGAAATAATTTCTCATCAGAGAACCTCAATCTTCTGACTTACCCTGGAATCTGTTTATCAGGCTTTGTGCACATGTCATCCGCCTAACCTTATTGCCATCGGTTAGACTTTCCCTTGATGTACGTTTATAAGCTTTTAAACCCAAATCGTGTTTTACAATATTTCTAACACTACTACGACTTATACCCGTTTCTTTTTCGATTTCCCTCGGTGAAATGTGCGTTCCTGGTTTACCTTCCTGACTTAAACTATAACTTTCCACTAAGTCACTATTTGTGCCTGAGTTTTGCATTTTTGGGACGACCACCTCCATCACGTCTCTTAACATCTCCAGTTTCATCAACTTTTCTAATGATATACCGAACTCCTGATTCAGTCCACGGTTTATTTGGGAACATTTGTATCATTCTCCTGGCGCCCAGACCTTGGCCAATTCTTAGATTCTTATAAGCATTTCATCTCCTTCACTATATTTAAGCATTTTTGCACTTATTTTACGGGATCTTAGTTATATTTTAGTTTCTGAAATCAGAAATAATAGAATTAAATATTACTGCAATCGTATAAAAGGGTGTATTTAATAAGGTGAAAATTTTAAGTTTATTGGATCATTATCATGTGCAAAAACAGCTTGCAAATCTTCATCAGTTTTTTGCCCACCCTGTGTGTGTGTGTGTGTATATATATATATATATATATATAAAATCACATAATTGCACATTTTTTCATATGCAAAACTTAACCCCCACCAGGATTCGAATCCTGGTCGTCTATTTCGGAAACCCGGTCGTTGACAATTAGGCTACCATTAGATCTAAATCCGAACAACAGCGTTCTTTTACACTCATCAAATGAAATTAGAATCTAGTGTAATTGGATGAAATTCGTAAGTTTATGAACATAAAGAAAAAAAAGTTTTTATATACACGTTTTCTTTATAAAATAAACATTACTCGCATTATAATAAGGATTAAAGGAACAGCAGTTTCTGTAACGATTTCTTTGAACGAATCCGTTTTCCCTTATGACATTTTGTGGGTCTTCCCCACCAAGGCTGATACTCTTTTGTCTCGTGACAAAAGACGTTTATTGTTTTAAACTTTTGATGTCCTCCATTATTGGTAAGACTTTATGATTTAGAGTCATGTAGGAATAAAAATTATAATGTTCGCTTTCTTAACGTTTTATTGTTTTTTAACGACAAATTGTGTAACAGCTTCTCGCCCTTTTCTAAAACCAGATATTAAATATTTTATTTCCTTTCCTTATTATTTTACTCTTTATTGGAACATAAAATAAGTCATCAGTATCCCCCCTTTTTTTTTTATATTCTTTGGTTTTAATCTTGTGGTTTTAATGTTCATAGTGTATCTTCCGGTTTTTTTTTGTTTTAATTTTTTCGTCTCTCTGTCTGTCTGTCTCTCTGTCTGTCTGTCTCTCTGTCTGTCTGTCTCTCTGTCTGTCTGTCTCTCTCTCTCTCTCTCTCTCTCTCTCTCTCTCTCTCTCTCTCTCTCTCTCTCTCTCTCTCTCTCTCTCTCTGTCTTTATCATCTTTCTAGTCCATTTAACCCAAAGTCAGGCATTACGGCTACCTTTCTTCCAAGTCTATACAAAAAGAAGTCTTTGAGGTTTTGTGTATTTGACTCAAACATTCCGTCTGAAAGGGTTCAAAGACGGCTTCATTTCAGGTATCAGTTGAACCTCGAGCAAAATGCACCTGAAAGAGACGCCCGTGGAATGGAATTGTGATTTCAAAGACGTTGGAAAGGGAGATAAAAGGTCTAATCAGATTTAAAATTTGGTCCGAGTGAAAAAAATTGTAAATGATTACAATGACATGAAAAGGCAAACTGACAGCGAAACTCGACGATCGAACAGATTTCTTTCTGAAACCAAAATAAGCGCATATATTTACTTTAACAATTTTTTCTCCTTTCAATTCTGTAAAGTTTTCAACAAATTTTTTTCGAGTGAGAAAGCCAAATTGGTTGCACTGATGTTTGCCGATCTTCACGAAGAAACGAGGAAACTGAGATACAAAGAAAAATACGAGAATGTTTATACAAGCTTAAAATGATATTTGTATAGCCTCAGTAATACAATGAAGTTATTTGTTATTTCTTTTCCGAGTTATACGTAGCAGTTCATAAGTGAAAATATACGAACATACAGGAAAACCAAAGCGATACAAAATTATTAAAATTTGTATTTACTTTTATTTTTTTTAGTTTACCTTTTTAATCAAAAGAACGGATATCGGCGGCGTTAAATTCACCTCTATTATATAATAGGGTAAAGTCAAGGGGAGGTGATCATTTATGTCACTCCGTTACCATCAACAGCAATAATTACTGTTCAAAGTTTTTCTCCTTTTGATGAATGTGGGTGATTCTTATGTTCTTTTTTACGCTGATTACGAAAATGAAAACAGATTTTTCCATCACCCACAGTTTGGTAACGGAGTGACATAAATGTTCACCTCCCCTTGACTTTACCCAATAATAACAATGACTTTAATTGTACTACTAGCTAAGTCTTAATTTTCAATATGTCACTTTCATACGATGAGATTTACGTAGCACAGTGGAACGAATGGTCCAAGAATTGAATTCTATCAGATTTTACATTTGCCAATGCGGCTCTCCCCATTCAAAAAGTTTGGACACCTCTTTGTGTAAAATTCACATAACTTCTGTATATCTATCTACTCATGTAGGTACTACGTATGTATGTATTTGGATACACGTTTCCATATTTACAAATGTATGTATGTATGTATGTATGATATGTGTGTGTGCATTGTGATTCTTCTTTCCCTTTACTATTGATTGATTAGTCACCACGGATGCTCAAGCGAATATCGCTTCTCTACTCAGCAAATCTCATTTATCTTGCAGGTATAAAAACAGATGGAGCAATACAGGAAAGGGGATGATTTTCTTAAAGATAAATCTTACGTAGAAGACAGAAATAAGATGCATTTCTTCTCTTCTGAAAAATGTACTTAATATCTAGAGGATAAAAACAAATTAGCATTGCAGAATTTCTGAGATCAAGATCAGTTTGCGCAGAGCAGTTACCAAAGATAAAGTATACTAGTAACTAGAATGTATGTACTAAATAATAAACCTAACGCAGATATAACTGATATTATACCGTTCCTAAATAATAATGGCACTTTATGGACTGTTCCCAGAGTACGAGGTGAATTTGTCCACATTGAGTGTGACCGAAATTTTTTTAAAAGTTTGGTTCTCTTCTGCATACCAAAACAGGTTAAAGAAGTTCCTTTCAGAATTAGGTCCCAAACTGGAGACTGCATAGACATTAACCAGGAACTTGCTTGTTCTCCACTTGACTCTACATCAAAAAGTTATACTAGAAAGAGAACTTATACTAGAAAGAGAACTTATACTAGAAAGAGAACTTATACTAGAAGGAGAACTTATACGGTCAATACAGGGTGTCCGAGAATTATCTGTACAAGTTTTGGCTGTTATTAAAAGTCAACCATGAAGTGTAGAAATTCCAGTGTTGTCCCATTTTACAGAGAATCTCTACGTTTTTTCTGATACCAAGTTTTGACAAGTTTTTTAGAAATTCCAGTGTGTCCGAAAATTATCTGTACAATTTCATCTTTTAATAGAATTCTTGATAACACACGTAAAATTCTTAAACAAGATTATTTAGAATCTGTATTTTCAAAAGTTTCTTTTATTAAAGTAACGTTGTTACAAACATTCGATATGTGCACTATCAGTGATTCGCAAAACATCCAATCGATAATCCAAATGTTGCCATGTACGCTGCAGTATCCACGTCAATTCGCTCAATAGCAGCTGTGATTCTTGCTTTTAAATCATCAATGTCTGTCACCCGCGTACAAAAAGAAAAAACTTGTCAAAACTTGTTATCAGAAAAAACTTAATGAGTTTCTCTGTAAAATTTCTACACTTCATGGTTGACTTTTAATAACAGCCAAAAATTGTACAGATAATTCTCGGACACCCGTATTAGGAATCATTCGTTTATTACTCGTAACGTTGAAGTTACAAAATGACCATGTAAGTACTTGAATGTTTTAAGAATTTTGTTGCTTACAGTGTATAGATACCTTTTTAAAGTAATAAACGAGAGTATCAATATTCTTTAAGTAATCATCAAATGTGTGCACGAACAGGAAGAATCAGCAAATGTATGAATATTTAAACGTTCATTCAAATGCGATATTATGGAATCTTTGGGAACCCGCATTGGCCCAGTCATGCAGATCCCTAATTAGAAGCGCTGATGTCAAGATAAGGGGAAGCAGTGCAGGGACATATTTGCAATTAAAGGTTTAGTCTTAGTTATACTTTATACCTCAACTCTTAATTTTGGTGATGTCTCTGTTCAGCCTATCTGTCATGTTAAATCCCGGATTAGGGTTTTAGCAGTTCGATTTCCGTAAAATGGATAAATTGGAGGGATTTTTCAAGGTCCCAATGAACATCTGTACTAGAGGAGCCAGAACACGTTCCAGAGGTAAAAGAAATAATTGTAATTTCGTCAGGATGAGATACGATTTCCAGTAACCTAACCCCTTGTTTTTGGTAAATAATTACTGTATCGTACAAAAGAAGCGCCCAATTCACATATATTGAATATATTGAACTCTAGAATCAAAATCACTTTCGACCAGATTTGATCCCGTATCGATATATCGAGTAATATGACCTTGTGAAGGATGTATGATTAATAAAGGATAAACCTTTTGAAGGAGCTTTTCAACGTCCAATGTGAATATTTTCTAATAATACCATCTGCTTGGAAACCGGTTTTTTTTCTTTCACGATGCAAATTTAATCAAGTATTACAACCATCTTTGTTTTTTGTTTTATATACTTTGTTTTTACGAAGAGAAAGATTTTTCATTTTTTAAATATTAATTTTCATATTTTCACTGATAAATAATTAATTTAAAAACGTGTATATATTTTTTTTCTTGGAAAAGAGAATTTGGATGATAGGCCCATATAATGTAAGATATTGCAGATAGTTGCTTTGTGTTCGTAATTTCTGTACTTCGCACCGACTCGCATCCCAAAACACCCCCACAGATACACACACACACACACACCTGCTCGTGGCGACACGAGTATCCACGTAGTGACATTTGTACCTTTCTTTTAAATGTAAAATGTTTGGAGTATTTTAAAGGTCATCCAAGAAAAAAATATGACGTAGCCTTGGGTAGGTTATAGATGAGGTTTGGTTAGATCGGAGTAGACTTTCATGTTGCTGTTTACCTTCATATTTTTTTCATGTCGTTATGGATAAAGTATAAATTGATGTACTACAAAGTTAAGTGTGCGGTTTCGTACAGAATCTGGGTATAAGTGAGAGGAAGTCTGTGATAATTCACAAATGTAGTGGGGTAATTTCTGTGAGGTAATACTTTTGGTACCCCGGAACATAAAAAATACATAAAAAATTCTAGAAAGATTTTTAATGTCGGAAAAGATATAGTGGGCCTGATTAGGTTAGGTTAGTTAAAGGTTGGTTAGGTAAGGTTAGGCTAGATTAGCGAGTACCTCACTATTTAGTGACTTAACAGAAAATAATCTTTAAGCCGTCACTTGCGCTTGAAACAGTTGTCACACCCTTCTCGAGTCGATGGTACTAAGATTAGATGAAGTTGAACTAGGTTTTGTTAATCATTAACAAAGAGTGTGTGCATTTTGACATGCACACTGTGTGTGTGTGTGTGTGTGTGTGTGTGTGTGAACGCACGCGTATTACGAAACGAGCTTAAAAACTGCTTTTCAAATGAAAATCATTTCATAAGAATCAGAAATTGAGTTTTCACATATTGCGTCAGCCAAGTACCCTTTAGCTATATCATATATTACTACAACGCATTTCTGTCCACTCCTCGACTCATTGAACGCAATATATTAGAAGCAAAACGCAAATAACCTATGATGATTTACAGACTATTCAAGTATTCCTTATTGCATCTTAAATGGAATCGTTACATTATGCAAATTTAGTCAGCTCTTAAATGTCAGTTTATGCATTGCAGCACTAAATGTTGTGAAACTGACTTAAGTTTTCTCAAACTTTTCTTTAAAACATTTTATCAAAGTTTACATATTGTTTTTAACTTATTGGACTGTAAGTAAAAGTAATTTAAAATTCGTAGTTTTTATATTTGGTTTAGTCTTATACTTTGTATTTTATAAAGTATATATATATATATATATGCTGCAAACCCACAAAGAAAAAGAAAAACGATTCCAAGGTCTTTCATGTATTCAGAGCTACACTTCGTCACGGAATCATTCCCTGACGAGGTGTAGCTTTGAATACACGAAAGGCCTTGGAATCGTTTTGCTTTTTCCTTGTGGGTTTGCAGCATTCATTCATTTCATGTGTTTGTGAAATTCATCCCATATATATATATATATATATATATATATATATATATATATATATAAACTACAATCCTCAAATATCAACAATTTCTACAGGTGTCCCGTAAGTCTGGAACCATAGGGCAAAATGATAAAAACGGCAATAAAAACGCCGAAGAGACTTTTGGGGACTGCTTGTGAAATGAACGAGGATGATAGCGGCTGTGTCATTGTCGGTGAATGTCCTCGGAGGTCCACTGCGTGGTTTATCTCCTATGAATCCCGTTTTCCTGAACTTTGCTACAAGTTTACCGACACAGCTGTGTGTTATCAGCGCGCGGTCCGGATGCAATCTGTTAAATTCCTCAGCGACCTCCCTCTGACTCCGATTTCCTACGAGCAGAATTACCTGGATGTGTTCTTCCTTACTCAAAGACGACATGGGCACTTGCATAAACGGAAAAACATGAATTACTTATATTACCCTATGGTTCCAGACTTACGGGACACCCTGTATATGGATTCCAACATGTTCACGAACAAGTTTAAACTTGCATATTTGCTACCTAACGCGATACCTTAGAACACTCTGATCGTGACTTTTGGACTACTGTACATATAATGTAATAAATAAATATAAAGCTGATGAGAAACAAAATACAGGTAATCCAAAAAGGGGTGTTCCCTATAAAATAATATTTCGCATTATTATCACTATTTATTCTTGTGAGACTACAGACAGTCGACTGCGAACTATTTGTCAGTTTAACATGTCGTCATAAACATTTCTCAAGTAAAGCGTACTGAATAATTGATATACTCTTCTGGTTCTTACGTTTTCGGAAACATTGTGTAAGGCAAGGCTATTGTGTCACTTATTTTAAAAATCAAAGGTGACTTATAGTTAGGTGGCTGCATGTGGCCCAGTGGGACACCCTGTGTGACAAGGGTTTTATTGTTGAACCTGAAAGTACAACCCTAGAGGACTTCAAAATCACTTCTTACCACTTTTAAAAAGTGTCCGTTATAGCCGCCATCTTGAATTCAAAATGGCCGCCCATTGCATTATACTTATAATCTATATATTATAATAAGAGAGCTGTCCGTCTGTCTGTCTGTCCGTCTGTCCGTCACACTTTCAGAAATTGTGAGAAAAAATTGTGAGAAAAAAATTCAGAAATTGTAAAAAAAAATCAGAAATTGTATTACGGGCGGCAATGTGAAGCTCAAGATTTTTATGACTGTGTTCTTTTCTGTAGTTTAGCAATGGGGGAAGGGTGGGGGTAATGGGGGATGGGTGGGGTAATGGGGAGGGGTGGGGGTAATGGGGGAGGGGGTTAGCCCCCAAGTTGTATGAATGGGGGTGAGGAGGTTTTGGGAGATACCAGATTCAGAAATGTTGACACAATGTGAAGCTCAAAATTTTCACGGCTGGGTTCTTTTTTTGTAGTTTAGCCTGTCTAACCGTCAGCGAAGCGGCGGGAATTGTACTAGTAGTGAATAAAAAAAGCCACTACCATTTATTTTATTCAGCATTTTCTTGCAGAATATAAAAAAGAATATATAAAATGTTATCTAGAATTTCTTTAGTTTATACTAATCACAACACACAATGGTTCAGGACACAGGAATCATAACGAAGGGGACATTTAAGGACAGCAATTTAGTATAATCCGTAGTTATGCAGTTAAACATCATCATTGTATTCTTCTTCATTTTCACTTTCATAAATACTCCACTGCACTATCATCTCGTGTCATTGTAATTACCACATGCTGAACAGGTACAAGAACAGCCTCCTGATGTACATTGTGTTTTCTTCCCACGGCTACAGCTTATCATTTCCAATATTTCATTTGGTGCCATCTGCTGAGTAGTCCACTGAACACTAATTTTTTTCATTGTCTACAATCCAGCCATGGCCATGTGAGCTTGGAATATCTTGCTGATTTTCCAAGGATCACTTCCATATAAATGTTTGATAGTTTGTCTGAGAAAGTGGTGATACAGCTGGTCTTGAGATGATGATAACAGGTGAATTGCTGGTTTGTTGTTTAGCCAGCAACTCATATCTTACTTGCGCAACATCACTGATATTTCAGTGGCTATACATTAGGGTGAAGTGAAAAAAACTTTTTTTAGAATTCAGTTTTGTAGGGGCACTCGCAAGTTAGTCTGTGGTACCAATAAGAAATCTGTAAAATATTAGCTCCCTGCGACATCAACTGCACCGGCCCCAAGGAGGTCAAAGATTTTGCCTTTCAGGTTCCCTCAAAAATTAAGGAAAAATTCAAAGATTTAGCTTATCTTCCGTTGGGTTTATGCAGGAAGTTCATTTTTATTTCATTTGATTTGTCTATTTCTGTTCTTTAATTTGAAAAATTTGGTATTTCATGAAAAATACTAACAAAAACTAGGAATTTTCATATCTTTCGTTGAGTTTCTCAACTTTAGTAAATGTTTTAGCACCATTTTAAGGTTTTCAATTGTTTAGATTTTCACAGATTTAAATTATTTCATAATCTTATTATTTATGGTTTGTTATTTATACTATATTACATTATAATTTATACCTTTTTCAAATTATTTGATTGAAAAATTTTTATATTGAATCTGATTCGCTGAAAAAATTTAGTCAATAATATAGTCTAATTCTATTCTGACGCACAAAGCAAAATTAGGCATGGCTTCCATGGCCACGAATGAATCGGCAAAAAGGAAAACAAGGAATACTCAACAGCTGAATCCAATCTTTGGACCACCAAAGGATCTCACTGATTTATTTGCCTTCGTCCGAAGATCTACAGATCTACAGAAGCTAAGGCTAACAAAGATCCTAAGATCCACTCTAAGGTTAGCCCGAGAGAAAGAAGATAGTAGGGGGTTAAAAGAAGAGAATAAGGGGTTAAGTAAGTAGCAAAACCTATCATTCGTGGGTTAACATTCATTCAGAAAACGAGAGAGAGAGACTCACCATCATCATCCGCCGGCCACTGCCGACAAGTCGGAAAACAGTCGGAGAATAGGAAAGGGATGAAAGATGAAAAGAAGTAAAATAAGAACGCTTCCAAACCATGCAAACACAGTCTTCACTCAAACACTGTCATACCATGCAAACTACAGACATGCAAGTAAAGAGAGGATAAGAAAAGAACAAAAAAAAAAGTATGAAGAGTATGAAAAAAGTGGGTTAGTTTACGCTATGAGCTACATCCAAGTTCGTGTTAGTCTAATTTTTTTTTTTAATATAATTTTATTGCTGGCATATCACACGCTGGCATTAATCGTCAACAGACTCATCCTCGACCACTACCCCTAGAGCTCCTGTTGCTAATTATTTTAAACAAAGTTAATATTTTTAAAATGCCTATCTAAACGGTTTTTAAACATATTAACGCTGGTGGAGTTCACGACGGATGCGGGAAGATTATTCCATTTATCAATTACTTTCAACGTAAAGTTTTTAGCGATGTTAGTAATGAAACTTCTTCCACGTAATTTAAATCCGTTATTATGAGTATTGCTACCATCGAAAATGAACAATTTGTCAAAATTTACGTTATCGATTTTATTAACGATTTTGAAAATTTCAATAAGCTCCCCCTTTAATCTCCTAGGCTCGAGTGAATGCAAGTCTAACTCTTTAATATTATCTTCGTAAGACTTGTTGCGTAGTGACGGAATTAGTTTCGTGGCGCGTCGCTGAACCCTTTCCAACCTATCATCCTCACGCAAATACGGGCACCAAAACTGAACGGCATATTCTAAGTGAGGCCTGACTAGTGACTTGTACGCCTAAATCTACTTCCTCGTCAACGTTCGCTAACTGTCTATCATCCATCGTGTAAGTATTGTTACGAGAACCTACATGCAAAACTTTACATTTGTCTTCGTTAAATTGCATCTGCCACTTATCCGTCCACTTCATAATCTTATTTACATCGTCTTGGAGCCTATTTCTATCGTCCACGTTAAGAACTTTACCGCCTATTTTAGTATCGTCCGCGAATTTTGAAACGTTACTGGTCAAGCCTGCATCTATGTCGTTAATATAGATTACGAATAGCAATGGGCTAACATTGAACCCTCGTTGCCCAAAAAGTAAAAACTGTATGGGATCATGCTTCTTTTCCAACTAGCCATCATAAGACCATAACGTAGCGCATCCAAGGTTTGTGCGAAAAATATCAAAATGTCTTGAGACAATTCAAAGGGCGGAAAGATCAAGCATCCTATCAAGCATTGCTTCACAAATATAAACTTGACTCACTGAAGCTCTCTGATATAACTTCTTGTAAATGTGAAGACTTCCTGATATGTCGTTGTGAGAAAGACCGAAAATTCCTCTTCTGGAAAGGGATTTCCTTAATGACCAACCAACGTTTCGAAAAATAATGAATGGGTTCGTAGATAAAGTGGTCACCAAAAAGATGGGAAAAAAGGAAAAGGCTTCACAAAAGTTTGAGGAATATATAGCACGGATCTCGAAAGGAATGAAAGAATTTGATACTGCTGCAAACGTTTCGTAAAGTTCCAGCGAAACGGATGAAAGCAGTGGGCCGTTTAAACTCATAACAAAGCCATTAATTAATCCCGGACCTTCACAAATGAGAGTGTGGTTGCAAACAGTGAGTAGAGAATGCGATCGAAGAGGAATATCTGACCATGCTGCGGCAGCTCTTGCATCTGCTGTTTTAAAAGATTTAAAATTAATTAGTAGTGAAGATACTTCTTCAGTGATCGACAGAAGCAAGATAAGACGAGAAAGGAGCAAGATTAGAAAAGATCTCTCTGAAGATGCCTCAACTTTCAGTTCAAGTGATCATGTTATGGGTCTTTACTTTGATGGAAGAAAAGATCGAACAAACGTTATCATTCTACGATTACTATGGAAGAGCATATTGTTCTTTTCAAAGAACCAGGCTCAACTTACTTAGGCCACATATGTCCAGAATTGAGCACAGCAAAAAGCATTTATAAAGGCATTTTAGAGTTCTTGGGATGCAAAAATATTTGTGCTAGAAATATTGTTGCCATTGGCTGTGATGGCATTGCAGTCAATACTGGAATAAAAGGAGGCATATTAAAAAATTTGGAGCTGAACTTAAACAAACCCTTTCACTGGTTTATTTGTCTTTTATTTTAATGAATTACCATTGAGGCATTTATTAGAATACCTCAATGGGCCTTCCCATGGTGCACGAGAAATATCAGGACGAATTGGAAAATTATTAAAATCTGTCGACCAACCAATAGTTAAATTTGAAGCCGTGCAAGGAAATCCTCTTCCAATTACTGATTCTGATGATCTAAGTACAGATCAATTGTATCTCTATAAAGCTTCTCAGGCTACTACTTCTGGGTGTTGCAGCAATGACTTAGCAAATCTTCAACCTGGCCAATGGTCCAATCCAGATGGTTGACTACTGCTAACCGCATCCTGCGTTTCTACATGGGATGTGAAAATCCGATGGATAGCTTAAAAATGCTGGTAGAATACGTCGTCAAAGTTTATGCTCCAATGTGGTTCACGATCAAGACAAAACCTTGGTGCGATGATGGACCTCGTCACCCGTGGCAGATGGTGGCTTATTCAAGATAGGGGAAGGTGGGGTAAGACGGACTACTTAACACAAAAATGAGTCTAGAAACCACATTTATATAATTTTGGGGGTTTTTAGGGGTTGTGGTGGTGCTTTGGGGTGTTATATTTAAAGTCCACACCCTGGTCACGGTTTTTAGAGGAAAAGACTGAAACACGAGATTTTACCAAATCAATATTTTTATTATACCAAAAACGAATCACGGGGTAAGATGGACCCCAGGGGTCCATCCTTACTGGCACAACTCACACACAAAAACCTCTTCCTCATCATCCTCTACCCCTGCACATTCCTCATGTGCCCATCTCTTGCAAATGGCGCAACAAACCCACCCTTCCCCTCGCACAGAATTACCAAACGTGTCATTGCAATACAAGCACTTGGTTGAATCTCCATCCTCACTGTCACTGTCATGAGCCCAGGATGGCCCAGCTTTCGCTTGCTTTGCTTTTTTTCTTTTGTGTCATGCTTTTGTTTGGTGACGTGAAGGACATCTAGCAACCAATATCTGAACCTCGCCCTTTCTGCTTGGGTTTAGAGGGGGGTTCCATCTCACCCCATGGGTCCGTCTTACCCCACCGTCCCCTACCTAACAAAGAAGCTTAGAGAGATTGTTGATAGAGTTATCATTCGTAACGCCTACTTTGCGCATCAAGAGAACATTCTTCTTGCAATGATTACTGATAACCGGCCGAACATTCGAAAATTGTCAATACGAAGGATCGAAGTAACAAGATCTGAAGCTGAAAAAATGAAAAGCATTCGCGAGTTCAGTGTACCGAAGCTAAATTTCCATGTACTTGACTACACTCACTGATATTATATTTTGGACAGATAGTCCCATCAGGCTCGAGCCACCATTGACAAAACACTTAACCAAAGAGGAGTTGACATCATTGGCTGAGAACACTAGCGAAAAAAAATTAAAACTCTTTCAATTCCCTTGTCATACACAAGCAGTAGAAAGGGGTATCAAACTTGTAACAGAACCGGCAAGAGCAGTTTATGGAAGTGAAAGGAGAGATGGCTACGTTAAAACCAAAATTGCATCTCATGCAATAATGAAATCATTTGAAACCAAGAGAGAATACAAAAGTGAATAAGAAGCTTTCTAAATTACTGTGGTGGGTGGGTTAGGGTGGTGAGCTCTGGGTAATTTAAGCCGAGATATGCATGGCTCGTATCTAGCTTAAATTAGCGGAGAGCTGCTCCAATAAACCAATATATTTAAAGCTATGCAGCTATTTTATGAGCTTCTAAAAGAAAAATGAATCACTGAATGACCCTTAACATCAACCAATCAACGAAAACAATAAAAACTCCTATTTTTTGTTATTTTTCATGAAATACCAAATTTTTCAAATTTCTGTGAGGAATGGGAAAAAAGGTGTATAAGGGTAAAGTTAAAGAACATAAATAAACAAATCAAATGAAATAAAAATGATCTTCCTAGCATAAACCCAACGGAAGATACGCTTAAATCTTTGAATTTTTCCTTAATTTTTTGGGGCACCTGAAAAGCAAAATCTTTGACCTCCTTGGGGCCGGTGAAGTTTATATCGCAGGTAGCTAATATTTTACAGATTTCTTATTGGTACCACAGACTAACTTTTGGGTGCCCCTACAAAACTGAATTCTGAAAAAAGTTTTTTCACTCCACCCTACTATACATGTTACACAAACTTACAAAATCCTTTCATGAGCTATGCTGCTATGCTGTATGGTTTCCCGACGCTTCTCCATGATTATTGCGTGCTGAGGATCCTTGACAAGTAGTTTGAATGGCCTGACCTTTCCTTTGTTCACGAATGCTTCAACAGAATTGCACCCTCTCAAGGCATGAAATCCAAGGAGGGCTTCTTTCACTCCTGCTGGTAGAGACCTGGTTATGGACGTGACATCAATTAAAGATGGCATGTTCATTGTACCTGATGTGAAATAGATGTTTGCAGAAAAAAACTCATCAAATGCTCCAGCAGTACTTCTACATCAGTATCAGGTGAGACTACTTGGATACTTTTGCACCCATGAGTACTTGCATGTTGTATGTGGAAGAGCATTCGTGTATCTGCTTCTTCCTGAAAGCAAACAAGATCATTACATACTTAGAGCTGGTCATGTTCCCATCAACTTTCAGACAGCTTTCATTAGCTGTCACATAGACTCCTTCGCTGATAAGGTAGTAATGTACTTTCTGGTTGACCACGCCTTTGGCAAGAACTCTACAAGACAATCTTGTTCTCTCCACCAGCTAGAAATCTTTTCCAATGTTGCCGATTTGTTGGGGTCTTTTGATCTCTGCCAGCTATTTTGATGTTGATCATTCCCACATCTGCAGCCCTTTGACTACGTTCTGCATCTATAATGGAACTGGATTTGTACATGTCAGCCACAAAATCTACCCTTTTCACTCCTGACTTGTAGTATGGTGCTATGCTTTTCTGGAATATTTGCGCAGCAAGGTCACCCCTATGTGTCTGGAATATGCTTCATGCTGTGAAGGATGGCCATGCATCAATGATCACAGTCATTCTGTATATTTATTCCTGGGTCCTCTGCATATTTCTATAAAACACCGACTAGGACTAACTTCCGGGTCTTGTAGATGTATCCATCTGATGTAGTTAACGAGGGTGGAACTGGACTGAGGGATATTTCATGACTTCTTTCATGTCCAGGTTTCGTTTTTGTCCAATAATTGTCCTGTGGAAAAAGTTCCCGATCTGCTTTGACTACCATTTCACGATTATGGCTGCTGCTTTTTGCTCTTTTTGGTTTGATTAAAGACTATTCCTGTCTTCTTTATTGGAGCATGGAAATCTTCCTCAGCTGAGTGAATACGCTTAGTAATGAATGATGTCACTGCTTGTTCACCTATCTCTTCAGCATGGACCAGTGTGTCTGTTGTGGTGTCATCAATTTCAGAGCCAGAACTCGGAATACTATGCTACTCGATGGTGCAAAGGGATTTACACCCCAGTCTGTGCAGGTTTGAATAATTTGATGTACATCATGCTCATCTCGTTTCATTCGAGAGGGACTCAAATCGGCATGAGTAGCACCACTCTCATCAATGCTGATAGCTAATACACCCACTAGGACCATGAATGGTGCCACCACCAGTTAATATCTCTTCATTGATATCAGTGTTATCAAATGCAAGAGTAACTGGTACGTCTTTCAAAGTACTGTAAGCAGGTCCTATGATAGAGTATTTCAGAGGCAAACACGTCAAATGATGTAATTTCTAATGTGCACCAGATCCTTTGTCCATTTTGTGTGGTTCTGTGAAGCATAGCTGTCTCTTTAAATGTCTTGGCTGGTTTGTCCTTTTCAAACTTTCGAAGTGTCTGTAATTTTCTTCTATCATTTGGATCCTTCCTATCCTCGTAGCAATTAATACACTTTTTAAGATCACTTGCGGATTCTTTTGACCTTGTGGATACGCTGGGTACTGTTGTTGAGGTTGATGTTGCAGCTAGAGTAATAGATGGTGCACACTTCTTTTCAGCTCACTGCAAATGGGCTTTGTGTTACATGTCGATAGCATGTCCGATGATAGTGGAATTTGTCTACTGTTTTTTCTGGTTCAGCAAACTCACGGAGCTTCTCTCACATTGGGAAATCTCTTGGATATATCAATACCATCCGGAGCCAGGGCTGCCCATTTTCTGCTGAGAGTATGTGCATAATGTGTTACAGCTAGTTGATGTAAAGACTGTTAGTTGTTCATGTCCACAGTTGTCACAGATAAAACAAACATTACCTTTAGTTCTAGAAATTTTGGAGTCAGGTGCTTCAGTGAGTTCAATGATGCGAGGCGTTTTATTGTTGGACACTATTATTTTCAGCAGTTTTACCAAAGTCACTATCATATGAAATGGACAAAACAAGGTGTAAATACCATAAAATAAGTTCTATACATGTATTGCTATTAATATACAAATAATAGATATATCAACTAAAAACTCGTGTTGAAACTTTGGAGTCATAAGTCTAAGTGGTATTGAACTTTACTACATACTGAACTTGTGAACATGATATAGGAAACATCATATACTACGTGAGGCGAGAAACCTTTGATTCACATTTTGTTTTAGTTTTCTAAATTAAAAAACAGAAACTACTAACTTACAGTAGGAAATATAATTAAATAAAAAATAGCATATCTTGGAAAAATTGGTATCTCATGATGCTAATAATGTATGAATTATCACTTTTTGGCTATTTTTAAACCAAATTTACAATAGTAATTAGAAATAGTATTTTTACGGGAAATAAAAATAAATAAGGTTAAAGACAGTATTTTTCCATTATATTTACAAGAAAATGCTGAAAAATATAAATGGTAGTGGCTTTTTTTTATTAACTATTATAAGTATAATACAATGGGCGGCCATTTTGAATTCAAGATGGCGGCTATAACGGGCACTTTTTGAAAGTGGCAAGAAGTGTTTTTGAAGACCTCTAGGGTTGTACTTTCAAGTTCAACAATAAAACCCTTGTCACATAGGGTGTCCTACTGGGCTATATGCAGCCACCCTTCTATTATGTCTTAGAATTCAAGTTTTTCTATTTAACATTTTAGGACCTTTCTTTTCAACTTTGGTGGTCGACTGGTCGTGAATGAAGTAGATGAATTTTAAAACACATCATTCTAATTATTACATTTAATGAAAGTATTATAATGTCAGGTTTGAACATTTTAGTGGTGTGTGTGTGTGTGTGTGTGTGTGTGTGTGTGCGTGTGTGTGTGTGTAGAGAGAGACAGACACGCACAGAGCTCACCCATCTTGATGGTTTTCTGGATTGCGTTTTTGTTAATCTCAATTAACCTAACCTATTGTGTGTATATAACGTGACGTATTCTAACCTGGCAGAACCTGACCTAATCTAATAAATGAGTCAATTTCTGTAAGTGTAAGAAATATTTTATTGGCAAAATGTGTTTCGTATAAACGTCCACCTGAAAAACTGAAGAACAGCATATGTATACTTTTACATCATATACACTATACAGGATACAGTTACAATACTCGAAGTTGTATTCCTTCTTTTGAAAGGCGAGTCGATCTAAACGAAAATGAAGACAAATGATCTTGTTGTTCTATTAAGGTGAAAGAAAATGCATTCCATTCAATTCCAGATATCTGAAAAGTAATAATTTTGTTTGCCGTCTGTATATAAATGATTCAAAATTTGATACTAAAAATTGTAATTCATTTCTATTTACGCTTTGAAATGTTTCCGCAACATAAATTTGGTACGTGAAAACAAATAATATTTTTAATTATTTTTTTCATGGTATTTTAATTTTTTTTTTTTGATAAGCGCCTCGGTGGTGTAGTGGTTAGCGTCGCTGACTACGAATCCATCGGCCCCGGGATCGAGACCCGGTGAAGACAGCCGGTGCGCAGCAAAACCCAGCTGTTCATCCTTCCACATAATAAAGAAAATAATGGATACCTTGGGTGGCCTAGTGGTTAAGACGCTCGGCTGCTGGTGGGGCGTGGTTCTGTTTCCACGTTAAACTGAGGTCTAAGGTGGAGTAAAAAGCTTGACATTTGTCAGAATGAACAATCCGGGCGGAAGCTAACCAAAGGTATACCAATTGGAAACATTTAACCTCTCTCTCTCTCTCTCTCTCTCTCTCTCTCTCTCTCTCTCTCTCTCCCTCTCTCTCTCTCTCTCTCTCTCTCTCTCTCTCCCTCTCTCTCTCTCTCTCTCTCTCTCTCTCTCTCGGGGAGGATACAGTCCTGTACACCGAAAGCTTGCTAGGGGACAGGGTGTGTAGTTTTAGGAGACTTCAACTGTCGCGGCATAAACTGGGAAGACAGGACTGCTGATGCCGAAGGGAGGAGGATAGTTGACTTTGCTGATAAGAACTTCCTGACTCAGTGGGTCAAGCCTACACGAGTCGAAAGCGTTCTAGACTTAGTATTCACGACCGAAGACAACCTCGTCACTGGCCTCACCGTTGACGAATAGTTGGGCAGGAGTGATCACAGTCTGATTAGGTTCTGTGTCTGCATCCCTCGTGTGAAGCGTAGTAACTCGAAAGGCAGTAAGCTCGATCTACGGCGGTTGGACTTTGTTAGCCTCCGGGATAGCGTAGGTGAGATGAGGTTAAAGGTGGGCGGCGATGTTGAGGGAGTGTGGAGTCCATTCCGGGATCAGTTTATGGTGGTGCAGTCTGCTGCCATACCCTCAAAACCGGTCACCCCTGCTTCAACGCAGCCGAAGTGGTTCAGTCGTGACATCGCTTCGGCTATCCGAAATAGGAAAGCTGCGTATAGGAGGGCGAAGGACAATCGTTCCAATGACAACACCGAGGCGTATGTCCGCCTGTGCAGAGAAGTGAAGGCGAAGGTTAGGCTAGCCAAACGTAACGAAGAACTACGGGTGGCAAGCCTTTGCAAGGAGAACCCAAAGGAGTTCTTCAGTTATGTTAATAGTAGAAAGCCCATTAGAAGCATGATAGGTCTGTTAAAGGACCCCAGCGGCGGGCTACGGTCTTCCGACGCGGACATCGCTAATGTGCTGAATGAGTACTTTGCGGGAGTGTTCACCAGGGAGAACACCGGCGTCATCCCCGAGTCAGACGTCAGACACGAAGATGCTGGCATGGATAGTGTTCGGTGTACCGCGACAGTCGTTGCCGATGGAATAGACAAACTGAACGCGTTTAAGGCTCCTGGGCCAGAGCAGTTCCTCCCCAGAGTGTTGCTGGAAGTGCGTGATCAGGTGACTTCCCACCTGGCTACAGTCTTCAACAAATCGTTGGAGACGGGCCAGGTGCCTGGTGACTGGAGGGAAGCCAACGTGACCCCTATCTTTAAGAAAGGGAATCACGAAAGTCAGGAAACTATCGTCCCATTAGTCTCACTTCAGTTGTAGGTAAATTATTAGAGGGGATAATAGCGGATAGGATTGTTGACCATTTCGATTCCTACAAGCTGCTTTGGGACTCCTAACATGGGTTTAGACGGCATAGGTCGTGTCTCACCAACCTGCTTGAGTCTTTCTACGCCATGTGGAGCGAGTATGATAAGGGTAGGGCGATTGGTATTCTTTATCTCGACTTTGAGAAAGCCTTTGATAAAGTACCTCACCGCCGGCTAATGGCCAAAGTGCGCGCGCTGGGTATCAGTGGGGAAGTAGGTAGGTGGATTGAAAACTGGCTGAAGAATAGGCGGCAGAGGGTTGTAATTAAAGGGGCTAGCTCTGGTTGGGCCTCGGTCACTAGCGGTGTTCCTCAGGGTTCCGTTTTGGAGCCACTGTTTATCATTTACATAAATAATATCGACACTGGCATCGTGCGGACCTACGTAGGATAGGAGAGTGGTCCGAAAAATGGCAAATGTCATTTAACTTGGGTAAATGCAATGTCATACACATTGGCTCGCCAATCCCAAGTCGGACTACTCCATGTTAGGGAGTATAATCAAGGCCACTGATTTGGAAAAGGACTTGGGTGTGCTAATTAGCAGCGACCTTAAGTTTACCAAAGTGCGTATAGAGTTGGAAAAGAAAGGCCAGAAGCTGTTGGATTATATTAGGAGGCAATTTCAATTTTGGAACAAGGAGATTGTGCTCTCTCTGTACAATTCTCTGGTTCGGCCGCACCTGGAGTATGCTGTGCAGTTCTGGTCGCCCATCCTCAGGAAAGATATTGAAGATATTGAAGATATTGAAAGGCTGGAGCGAGTCCAGGCGAGGGCCACAAAGTTAATCCCTTCCGTTAGGCATATGGGCTACATTCGACGCTTACGCGCCCTGAACTTATTTTCGCTGGAAACTCGGAGGCTGCGCGGTCAACTCATCGAGGTTTTCAAGCTCTTACGCGGGTTCAACGATGTCGATTTTAGAAACATGTTTAGTATAAATGATAAACCAACTCGCAACAATGGTTGGAAGTTGGATTTGAAACGGTTTAGCAGTAGTGTGTGTGGAAATTACTTTACCTATAAGATCTGTGACACGTGGAACAGGTTACCTTCAGAAGTTGTGAACTGTTCTTCTGTGGATCAGTTCAAGAAAAGGTTAGACCGAATCTTGCACAATATTTGAGGGTGTATGAAATTTTCCCTGGCACCCGTTGCCATTGGTACCTCCTCGGTATGGGCCGCAAGACCTTTTGAGGTGGTACTTTTCCTTGTAACTCCTTGTAGCTCTCTCTCTCTCTCTTTTTATTCATATAAAACAAGACACCACAACATGGATACAATCTGAATTAATTTTTTTTTTTAGCCATAAGAAGAAATAAGAATAATAGTGAGCAATAAATGGAAATTTATTTAAATATAATTCTATTTCACCCACAGTTATTTACTTTGCCATTTCAAACACATTATTTTAGATGTCGCAGTTCAGTTTTCATGGCCGATATATTACATTCGGCCACCGAATAAATAAATTCGAACATTTCCTGAAGAGTTAGAAACGACTAGAATTAAGTTCCTTGAAAAGGCTCTAATACTGAGTATTATATCCCTTCTAAAAGTACGGACAACTCTATAGAACGTTCAACAGCTTTGAGATTATATATATATATATATATCCAAAAAACCTTAGCCCCCCCCCCCCACACACACACACCCATTTGCAGCTTACATGTTTACTTATATCGAAATAGTTTTGTGATTATAAAAATGTAAAAAATTCTTTATTTATTGCAGGTATTAAAATTACTCTAACTGATAGTGATAATATAATGGCTTCTCAGTTAATTGGTGATTCGGAGAGGCAACGTGTGATAGATCGCATACGAGCAATAACATTTCGGGAAGCTCGTGATGCTGGAGCCACCTTTATAACACGTTCATGGGTTGCCAAAAAGTTGCGAAGAAGTGAGGACTTCGTCAAAAGAAATTGGAATAAAACTTTGGATGAATGTGAAATGGATACAACCAAATCTGGGCGCCCAAATTGCCACTCTCTCAGGAAACAAAGGACATCATTGAAAGCGGTACGCGTAAGCGGAAAAACAGCTGTGCTAAACTTTCTAGAGAGATCGAAGTGTTGAGAGAAAAGATCGTTAGTGGTGAGATCATTCGTCATAGGCAAGGTTTAAAGCCTTGGTATGAACTTCCAAAGCCAAGAAAAACTCAACTTAACATCGATGACAGAATGTAGTTTGACCATTATCTTGAAGATTGGGATGTGGATGATTTCATGCATTTAGCTGTCTCCGATGAATTTTTTGTTTATGTAACACGTCGGCCTAACTACCAAAATGATCGAGTGTGGGCCACAACACCAGATGAAATCGATGACAATGAACATTATCGCGAATTATTAAAAAGTCCAGATTGCGTTGGTGTGTTTGTTTTGTTCACTGCAAAGAAGCTCATGTGGGTGCTGAAGCCAAATGGTCAGAGTTGGGATGGACAGTATTTTCGTTATATTATTCTATCCCAGCATGTCATTCCTTTTCTAAGAAACCCAAACAATGTTATGGATGTCGATCAGGTCACACTTCTGCACGATAAGGCCCCCTGCTTTAAGGCATTAGCCACTCAACAATTGTTGCGGAACCATGAGATCGATTTCTTTGGAAATGAAGAATGGCCAGGAAATTCTCCTGACCTAAACGTCTGTGAACACATTGGATCAGTTATAAAGGACAAGGTTGAATGTCTCTTGTTTCAAGAACCTGCAGCAAATCGATTTTCGAAGGATACAATGACGCAACACATTGAAACTGCTTTAGCAAATTTGCGTAACGATCAAGATCTATTCACGTTACTTTTGGCAAGCTACCCAAAGCGAATTCAGGCTGTCTTGGAAGCGAATGGCGGGAACACCAAGTTTTAATTGTTTCTCATTAAATGCAGGATTAAATTCTCTTTTGTAAGGTATGTTTAGTTTTACTGTACCTCTAATGGTTTAGGCCATGGGCAGGGGGGGCTAAGATTTATTGGAGCCCCATATATATATATATATATACCTTTTTCTTTGAATACATCAAAGAAAAAGGGGTAACTATTGTATTTTTAGCCAACACCCAAAACTTAAACGTCAACTGGCAAAATTGAGCGTCCACTTTTCAAAGCACATAACATGTTCATTTCATGATGGGATTGAAAACACAGACCGTGCATGGAACAAGGAACTCTTCTGGGAAAATTAAATCCACTTATAATCCATTCAGTCCCATCAGGAAACGGACATGTTATGTGCCTCAAAAAGTGGACGCCCAATTTTGCCAGTTGAGGTTTAAGTTTTGGTTGTTGGCTAAAAATACAATAGTTACCCCTTTTTCTTTGATGTATTCAATCCGACGTGAATGCAACGAGTCTTCTGCTTATATTGAGGTTTTGAATATAGTAGGCTAGGTGTAGCTGTAAACCCAAGATCCTGTCCTAAAGCTGGATCCTGTCTGCTTTGCAGATAGCTGGTGAGGGAAGTTATATTTTTGGGGGCCTCTCTGCGATTGACCCGTTGCCCGCGTCGGGGTAACACCATGAAAAAGAGAAAACTATAGTGTTTGTCATTTACCATTACTTATTCGGACTGTAGTGGATTTAATTTTCCCAGAAGAGTTCTTGGTATATATATACACAGTGACGCTCATAAGTGTTGGTACAAAGAAATATTTCAGTTATATTCGTCCTTATCTTTTATACCGCGAATACGATAGTTATGAAAAGTTTACAGTTAGTTTGGAAAAATTTAACAAATAAAAAATTAGTTCAACTCCAATATATAATGTAAAACCTCAAAAAGTTTGAGGAAAATAAAAGAAAATTAAAATGCAAAAGTTTTCGTACATTTACTTAGAGAATTATGCAATACTTTGTGTGTTCACCTTAGGTTTGAAGAATTTAAAATTTTTATTAGTTGGCTGTTTATTGATTAGAGACTGTTGACAATTCTGAATTCTAGAATCTTCTCTTTGAATCTTCAATGAAGACAGATGACTGTACACACCATAGCAATGGGCCGTCGTGGTAAAGAGCTGTCTACAGATATTAAGAGATCTGTTATTGCTGCACACGACTCTGAAAAGAGTTATCGGAAGATAGGAAAGAACTTCGAATATCATTTACAACGGTTGCTGCAGCTATAAAGAAATGGAAAAGTTTTGGAACAATCAAAACTCTACCAAGGTGTGGACAACCTTGCAAGATTTCAGAACGTACAGATAGACAGATTGAAAGTGTCTATGCTGCGAATCCACGAGTGATGCGGGTTATATTTACCAAACATTAATACTGTCTTAGATCGATGTTCATTCCTCTACTGTACGTCGTACATTGACAAAGAATGGTCTGCATGGAAGAGTTGCACGAAGAAAACATCTGCTACGAAAAGAGCACAAGGAAGCTCGTTTAAAGTACTCCGAGGATCATCAAAAGGGTGGATTTTAATTCTGGAAGAAAGTTCAGTGGACAGACGAGACCAAAATTGAATTATTCGAAAATAACGAGCGATGGTTTGCTTTGCGAAAATCAAATGCTGCATTCGAGGAAAAAAAAAATCCTTACGATTAAACATGGTGGTGGTGGTTTGTTTCTTTGGAGATGCTTTCGTGTTTCTGGTCCAGGAAAGCTTTTTTCATCAATAGAATCTTGAATTCGAAGAAATATCAAGAAATTTTATAAGGAAATGTATTCGCTTCATTTCAGGAATTGCGAATGGGTCGCAATTGGATACAGCAAGATAATAATAATCTAAAACATAAAAGTAAGAGCACCATGAAATGGCTTCAACAAAGGAATTTCAAGCTTCCTTCTCGAGTGGCCCAGTTAAAACCTAAATCTCATTTTAATGGAGAATTTATGGTTTGATTTGAAAAAAGGTGTCCGCAAGAGAAACCTTTCGAGTCTGAACGAATGGCAACAATTTTCTTTAGAAGAATGATCTAAAATTTCTACTGAGAGATGTCGAGACCTTGTAGAAAAATACTCTAAACGAATCATTGAAGTCATCCAAGCAAAATGTGGGCACACAAAATATTAAACAATTTTGTAAGTAAAGACACGAAAACGTTTGCATTTTAACTTTCTTTTATTTTCCTCAAATTCTTTGATGATGTTTTTCTGTTATATGTTGGAGTTAAACTAATTTTTTTATTTAAATTTTTCCAAACGAACGGTAAACTTTCCATAGTTATCCAGCTGTCACCGTCCAGGAGTGATTACATATGGGCGTGTCAGTGGAAACCCTAAGTTGACGGTTGCATGAAGCAGGATATCACCACCGGTTTGTGGCTGATGCCTATTATATTAATAGTGTTTTCCAGATAATATTTATATTATCAGTGTGGAGAGATAATGATTTAATCACGATGGACAGATAAACCCATTAACGTTTTCCAGGTTTCCTGTTGCATTATCACTGTGGAGATATTTTTAGATCTTAACAAGGAATATAATTATATTAGTGATGTAGCGATTGTCACTTTTCATAGCTCTGCGGTTGCGGAGCTTACAAACAGAGCTCCGCGCGGTTGCGGTTATGTACCCTATAATAACATCATATTACCTAAGAATAAACAACACAATAAAATATCGCGTTTTAGCCACACTTTTCACAATCTACAATACTGTATAATGACTATAATCTAAACTGTAAAAAGTGTTTCCAGGATGCAGGACGAGGACCGAACGCGTTTTGCATCCCACCAACCACTTTCTCCAACCACCGCCCATTCGAAAGTGGTGTATATAATTATATTATAATATATATATATATATATATATATATATATATATATATAATATAAAGGGTGTTCCAGAAGTCATCACCCCATCTGAAGTAGCTGTAACCTTAATTTAATTAGTTTTCTTGAATTTTTTTCCAGATTGTAGAAGATCAACCCCAATAATTTGAAGATGGAACACTACACACCACAACATAATTCTAAATAAAATAAATTATTTCCACTTTCTACAGTATTTGTTGTTTTATTGGTTCAAAAGTTA